>VZRX01008710.1:0-10375 GCA_013398075.1 Notiomystis cincta | reverse complement strand
TATTTATTTATTTATTTATTCATGTCAAGGGTTTTCTGATCAAGAAATGAGAAGGGTTTGCAAATGAAGTAAGTCTTTTGAGAAAACAGAACCACCTCTCCTGTGTTTTTCTCTGAGTTAAGTTGTTGATTCTTCAAAGGATACTGCTTGCATGGCTCTGAAAATACCATCACATCACACAGGAAAACTGACAAAGTTTTGTTGATGTCAGTGTTAGTTTCAGTTTGAGATAAGTCCTGGCTTCTATTGTGCCCAAGAGCCAAACCTGAAGACAAAGCAAAGGAAAAAAACAAAGTAATCATGCTCAGAAGTTTTCAAGGTAGTGGTTAGTAAAAAAGGGGCTGAAGAAATTAGAGCATACTTCTGAAAAGATAGGACCTGAAGGTTGGTTCTGGCTTTTAGGGCCAGCTTCTAGAATCCGTCTGTGAGAATTAATTTTTTGAATGGAAACTTTGCTCTTTAAATGTTGATGGCAACATTTCTGCGAATATCAGTGGAGCCAAGAATTTCACTGTATATATTCTGGTAAATCTTTAATATAAATATCACATTATTAGTGTATTTTAGGACCTTATTCACTTTCCCGCACTAAAATAAAGAGGACACTTTTTCATAAATGAAATGCATTAAGCTGAAGTTTGGCATAAAAATGCCATGTTTTTACAGCAGAATGTCCTTCTTATGAGATTTAGAGTATTGCTGACTGCAGAGGTCTCTGTGCAACACTTATTTTAGCAAATAGTCTATTTTTAGATCCTGTTTGTTTCAAAAATCTAGGTCAGCTTGCTTGGCAAACTGGAAAGAAGGATATGCTGTAAGACTAGAAGATGTAGTTCTGAAAGACAATAAAGACATTGCATTTTTCATACTGGTGATATCAATTTTATTTCTGGATTAGAAACTTCTGAAAGCTTTTAGGATTTATATGTTATTACTAGAAAGTAGTGGTGGTGATATGCCTCCATTGCAAATACTTTTTTTTTAAATGTAATTCCCAACATTTTTCTTTTTTTTTTTTACAACATAAAATATTGAAAAAAATATTTCTAGAGGAATTTAATTCTGTAAAAAATTGAGTAAGTGAAAAAAACCCAAACAATTAAAACCTCTCTGATTCTCAAAGAAATTTGTGACTATTCATGCAGACATCATATGTGGAACAGAAAAATCATTGTATTTCATAATATTCATGGAATTATCACCTTTCAATTTTGCACTCTTAGTGTATTTATAGTGTGCAATAAGCAGAGCAGTAAGAAAAGGGAAACCCTTTTTTGTAAAACTGGTAGTCAAGTTTACCCTAAGATTTCCTGAGTGCTCTGAAAAGTTCTGCAGATCAGGAGGGACTGTTTTGCTCAGTAGTCCTAATTCCTACCAGCTGACTTGAAGGGATCAGAGCTATTTGACTCTTATCCAAATTACATAGTTTAATGAAATATTGGGCTATACCTCCCAAGAAGGAATATTTTTTCCCTTGGGCTTAGAATCTTCTTTCATACAAGCAAACATTTTAGCAAGTATTTGCTTAAGGTAAACCCAGTGGGCACAATGCAAATGCATTTGCAAAAAGATTTCTCTGTGGGGAGGCAAGACTTATTCTAATCCTATCTCTTAATTGGATCATAAATTTATTTGAGTCAAAAGAAACCTTTAAAGATCATCTTGTTGAAACCACCTGCCATGAGCAGGGACTTCTTTCACCTTTTCAGGTTGCTCAGAACCCTGTCTAACTTGACTTTGAACACTTCCAATGATGAGGCACCCAAGTTTTGTGTGTGTAACCTGTTCTAGTGCCTCACTACCCTCATTGCAAAAAAAATTCTTCCTTAGATCCAAACAAAATCTTTCCTCTTCCAGTTTCAAATCTTTGTTCCTTACCACTACAGGCCTTCATAAAAAGTCTTTTTCCATCTTTCTGATAAATTCTTCTTTCGGAAGAGGATTGGCCCAGGTGCTTCTGCCTTCTGGAAAGATTCTTATTTGACTGCAGGATATTTTTTTTTGTTCTCAGTTGTATCTTCCTTTACTCTTTCTTTTCAAGTTTTTATGGATAAACAGGTGTTCATGGTAAAAAATAATATTTCTTTCTAAGTATTCTCTCTCCTCCTGCAACTTTTCTCTACTTGAACTCAACATCATCTCTCTGTAGCATAACAGTTATTTGCAGACTGTGGCTTAAAATGAGGCATAATCAGGAAGAGCAGATGAGTGAGTGGTGAAGAAGCATAGATCACATTTTCATGCAAATATACTACTAATAAGCTGAGGGAACAGCCCTGCTCTTGAAAATAAACATACTGGTTGGTGGAATTAGCATCTAAATTAAACCTTTCTCTAATCTTTCTAGAAGGTTGTAATTTGTTTTTTCCAGTTCTACCCTGTTACATACAATTTCATTTGTTATATGCACTGCAGCCTAAGTAGTGATGCATCTTTTTTCTTCTTTTTTTTTTCTTTTTTGCAAAATACTATTAATCTTGACATTTGAACCTGCCATCATAGGATTATAAGGTAATTCAGGTTGAAAGGGACCGTAGGAGATCTCTTACACAACCTCCTTCTGAGACAGCTACAAGATCAGGTCAGATAACTCATGGATTTATTCAGTCTGGTCATGAAGACCAACAAGTATGGAGACAATGCAGCCTTCCTTGGCAACATGTTCCACTGTTTGATTGGCCTTGAGGTTTTCCCTCTATTATATTAAGTCCAAAAAGCTCCTGTTTCAATTTATGGCTGTTTCATGCTTCCATCATGCACTGTTGTGAAGAGCCTGCTTGTATGTTGTTGGTGAGGCTGTCTGGAAGAATGCTCTTAAGTCCTGCTGGAAGCCTTGACTTCTCCAGTTTTGACAAGCCAGGATCCCTCAACTTCTCCTCATAGGGAAAATATTCCAGCCCTGAACATCTCAGCTTGTCCTCTGCTAAACTCCTTCTGTTTATTGAAGTTTGGCACTGGCAGGCCCAAAAGTTTCTCACTATCTACAGCTCTTGGTTTACAGAAACAATTTTGTACTCTTATTTCAGCACTTTTGAGGTATGGAAGTGCTGTAACTCAGATTTCAGCTACTCTAAGAGCTAATATTACAGGTATCACTGTGTAGACAACAGGGTTTTCATACTGGATGGTAACTTAAGATGTGAAAATCATAATTGTGCTGAGTTCATATCCAAGCAGGAAATCCAATTCTGAGAGATAGGAAAAACTCCTAGTGACTTTTATATCTATCAAGATAATACAACTGGGACATGATAATTGCTCTGTCCAGATGTATCTTGAGAAGAAAAGTGCAACATATTTACTTTCATGATTTCATCAAGAAAGCTGGCTGGTTTTTGATCCAGTATCATTATTTTTTCAATTCTATTAAAGATGTTGGATCATATTGGTCCTTATCAAGTCTAACTGAACTCAGTAGTAGGACTTGATTCAGACTTGAAATCTGCTATCCAGAAACTTACTTGCTGAACTGCCCAGAAAAGAAGCAGTTGAGCAGGAAAACAGGAAAGTTCACTGTTTTTGTTTTTCTTTCTCCTCTTCCTGGTCCTTTTCTCCTACAGTAAGGGCTGATCATCCTGAGAGCTGCTGGAGCTGTGGGAGCATTGAGCAGAGTGCAGTGAGGCAGTTCAAAGAATGCCAGCCTCTGGCCATTTCTTGTATTGTGCAGCCTTCTTCCACTCCCTGAAGCTTTTAAAGTCCTAGGTACATGAGCAACTAGTTATGTTTTTGTCTTTGTGTCTGGGACATTTTTTGAAAGTGAATATCCCCAGCTGATTAGAGCATGCTAAAATAATGCTTAATTTCTCTCAGCTTGTCGGTCTGAAACTTTTTTAATCTCTGTCCAAAATATTAGAAATTAAACAGGGAGTTGAATTTCTGCTTTGATTTTAAAAAGCCTCTAAAAAAATAGCAAACTAGAAATCCCTGCTAGTGCCTCGGGTGCTGTATTCCACCTTTGCTAATCAGACATACATGAAAGTCTTTCCAAATAGCCTTTGAAGACAGAACTGAAGCAGCCAATGTATTCATTTTTCCCCCATGAAAATGACCTCTTGCAAGGGCTGAGATATTTTTGCAAGTGGATATTTTCCCAGTAAGGTGCTTTTTTTCTTTCAGTTTATTTTTTTGATAGTTGTTTTTGGGGGTTGGGTTTGTTTTTAATTATTTTTAAAGGCTAATATCTCATGTACTTTGAAGTTCAGGTGGAAAAGAAAACAAGATTTTAGTATTTCCTTAAATCCTTCAAAATCCTGGAGGTAAATAGTACCTAATGATCTTGCTTATTTAAACCTCTTCAGCCTCTTCTAAAAGATAATATTTAAGTCATTTTGATATATGTTTTCTTCTTTTTTTCTTGTTAACTCTCCCCTGGTGAAGGCAGAATGCAGTATTATTAGAGGAAGTTGTATTTTGCTCATTACAATCTGACTAAATGAACACACATCATTGCTTTAATTTGAAAGCAGTTTGCAGAATTGCCATGATGGGAAGTAAAGTGTCACTGACAAAGTTTGTGTTTTTAACTTGTACAGTATGGAACTGATGTTCTTCTGCTCCCAGGCCATTGGCTTCTGAAGGCAGAGTTACTGAGGAAAGTTTTGCATGTATCAGTAAACAGCATGGAACAATTTCTCATGTTCTCCCATCCTGAGAGATGGTTTAGTTCAGTCAGATCTCTCTGTGTGTGTCTGTTAACTGAGCCTTTTCAGTGTATTTCTGTAGGTATTTGGTTGTGTAAAATCAGTTTTGCAAAGAGTTCAAGGATATATGGCATGCTCAAGGCCATAAGTAATCTGTAGAAGAGGTATTTGGAGTAGTGTGTTAATGCAAGTAGCAGATCAAAAATAGTCATCACCTTTTTCAGTGAAAGCAAACCTCTTTTCTTCATCTGGCAGGAGGGGGAAAACAGGTGTGGAAAGCTTCCAAAGAAGGTTTTCAAGCCTTAGAGGAGTTTCTGTAAAAGCTGATGGGGTTTTTTTGATGAAAATTATATAGGCATTTTAGAAAACCATTATTGTTGTCTGCATTGTATTGGCAGGACTGGAAGGAAACAGTTTCATATTTAGAATTTGTCAGCTCAGTTTCTTCTTCACAGCCATGAACTGAATACCAAAGGACTGAGGCCAGCTCCCACCAGCCTGAGCTGTCAGACATCAGTTCAGGCATATGAACTAAACCTCTGCTTTAGCAGTAAGAAATTAATTTTGGAATGCAGTGTTCAGTATCGTAGAAATGCCATCCTTTTATGAAAAAAACCACGTTTCAGTAATACTAGACGAGACATAATGTTATTCAGCTACCACAAATCAGTCAGACTTTTCCACAGATGAAGGACAGGTTGTGATGTTGGAGGATGTGCCCCTCAGACATACTGCCAGGAGAATATTGACTTTTAGACAATTTTTCCTTGTTGTGTTCAGAGGGCAAGTTTGATCAATGTATTGTAAGAAAGTTTAAAATATTCATTTGGTTCAAATCAAGAGCAATGGCTGCTTAAAAAATTATGCTGCTTCACACAGCTTCCCGAACATAATTTTCCACCCATAAACCTGTCATTCTTTTTAAATGATAATGCTTATTTGTTCAAGAGCCAAGATCATAATTTGGTTAGGAAGTTATAGTTGGGTGTTTTGCTTTTGCTATAGAAAGTTAATGGGATTTATGCAAAAATTTCTTGATTGCTTCAATGAATGTTCTCCCAGGGAAAAAAACTTTGATCTTAATCTTCATGTTTAGATTTGTAATGCCCTTGGCAATATACATTTACATTAATTTTTCATTCATTGCTTTCTAATTGGAAGTTTCATTGAGCATTCTATGAGTCTGCAATGCATTCCTCTCAGGTGCACCTTGCAAATCTTACCTTCTCAATTTCATGGTTACTCAAAGGTTATCAATTTTTACCTGCAGCAAAGCAAAAAGAAAGTTACAAATATTTGCCTTATTTATCTTTATTAATAAATCAGCTACGGGAACTACTTACTTTTAGGCTGCAAATTGCATGGCCTCACTGAAGCACAGCTACTGTGCTCCTAAATCATGGGTGTGACCTCTTAACTCCAGTGGTGGCAGAGATGCCTGAAAGCTGATCATGTGTGAGAATCCTACACAGTATAGTGTAGGAAACAAACAGTGAAGGGGAACTCCACTGTTCATGCCAGTGTTGGAATAATGTGTCTGCATCCCTCTCTTGTTTACCTTTTAGGTTTTATCAGCCAAGTTAGGAAAAAGTGCTCTTTTAAAAGATCTTTAGAGAGAGATCTCAGTGCAGCTATTTTAAGATGTATTTAAGATGTATTTACACTTGACATTTGTTCCACCATCATTCTAGGGAGAACTCCAGTGTGTCTTTCTCTTCTCCCCTCAAGGAACTGTCTCTAAGGCATTTATTAGCCCCACTTGTTTTGTTAATTAACTAATTCACTGTCTCTTGATTTCATTGCAGAGCTCGTGACAGTAGCCAGTGAAGTGTAAATACATCTTAAATATAGCTTTGCTTCCAGTGAAGCGGAGTCAGAGGCTGCAGTGTTCAGTGTTGAAATGTGCTCTCTTGTAGTGTGAACTGGTAAAGAGCAAGGCTGTGTCCTTACTCTTCTCCTCGCTCTTCAGCCTCTCTGACCTGTGCTAGGTAGGTTTTACACACACATAGTATATTTTATTTTCTGTTAATGGCAGGCAGGATGCCCTTATGCTGTGTGTTGGCTGGAATGACACCCAGCGTTAAAGGAACCTGCTTGGTCCCGGTCAGGAGAGAGAAGTCTTTTCCTTCCTGTTCATTGTGGCCTCAGAGCTTGTGCAGAAGGGCGTGAGACTCACGTGCAGAGACAGCTGGAGCACAGCCTGTAGGAGGGTAAGGAGTGTTTGAGGGTGCAGGACTTGCTGGGATGCTGACAGATGAGTGTGTAGAACAAAGGGTGTTCAGTGTGACAGAGCATCTTTTGCACATTCT
This sequence comes from Notiomystis cincta, assembly GCA_013398075.1. Lineage (NCBI taxonomy): Eukaryota > Metazoa > Chordata > Aves > Passeriformes > Notiomystidae > Notiomystis > Notiomystis cincta. The sequence goes on along the minus strand of VZRX01008710.1, from coordinate 3,426 downwards.
GTATACAGAACAGTCCTTGGAACAAACTATCCCTGGATGAACTACAGCACTGGAAGGAAACTGGTTCATCCAACCTAAAAATAGGGTCTAAGCACAGACTAATATACATAAAATGTACATGATCAGACTGGATCAGGGCATGGAATGAATTGAAGTAGCTGTGACAAGGTTGTTGTACTTTTTATCTTCAAGGACATGATGCCTGTGCCTCCAACAACAGATGAAAGAAATCCTTTTCTTTGTCTCAATGGCTTAAATTTTGTATCTGATTTCTGAGATTGCTTTGTTTCTATTCCAGGCATTGCTTGTTGTGATGATGCTTCCTGCTGCAGTAGAGAGCCCTTTTGTATCTAGTATTTTCTTCCTGAGTGAGCTCTGTTCATTGGTGTCGCAACTTGATTACATCCTTTTTTTTTTTGGTAACATTTTTAGGTTACCAGGAGGCATTTGCTGTAATCCTGGGATTATATCTGTGACTGTTTTTTGCTTCTTGTCCAATTAATTAACGTCCTTGAAAGGCATGGATTGAAGGTTGTTTCCCTGTGTGTGTTTATGTGCCTGTACCATGTACAGTGCATTAGTGGCTGGCTGGCTGGCTGGAAGGAGATGTCAGAAAGGTTTTGAGGCTGTAGATGAGCACTAGGTTGACCAAGAGCCAGCAACGTGCCCTTGTGGCAGCAAAGGACAACAGCCTGGTGGGCTGCATTAGGAAGAGGTGATCCTTGTCCTTCCACTCAGCAGGGCTGAGACACATCTGGAATTCTGGGCTCAGTTCTGGGTTTTCCAGTCTGAGAGACACAGACCTACTAAAGCAAGCCTTGTGAAGGACCATGAAGATGAGTAAGGGCTTGGTTCATCTCTCATGGGAAGGCTGAGAGAACTTGCCTTATTTAGTCTGGAGAAGAGAAGCTTTGTGAAGGGTGTCTTATCAATTTGTACAACTGTCTAATAAGGATGTAAAAGCAATGGGGCCAAACTCTTTCCAGGGGTATCTGAAGACAGGACAAGAAGCAATGGGCTGAAACTGAAATACAAGAAATCCAATTTAAGCGTAAGAAAACACTTCCTGGACCTCTTTGTGCAAAGACCACTAGAAAGTCCCAGTTTGTTTGACAAGCATTACAGAAAAAGTTAATTTTGATACTAGGATCCAAAGGAGAGCTTACAAAATGTCAGAGCTGACTGAATACAACTTAACAATTTTTTGTACATAAATCAGTACTTGTTATGAAGTGCAGATACACAACAGTCTCTTCTGAAGAAATCTGGCCGTGGAGAGTGCAAAGCAAGAAGATATTTAGGTCATCCCTTTCTTGCATATGTTATTTGACAAGTACCCTGGAAAAGAGTGGTCAGACTGTGTTCACAGTAACACTGTAAGTGGAGGAGAAGAGCTTCTCCTGAACCTCTGCCTATCTGAGAACAGAACTTGCCACTTGTCTCCAGTCTCAGTTTGCCTTCTGGTTCCATTCCTGCCCTCACATGCTTCTCTCTGTCAGAGAAAATACACTGCAGCTAGGTCTGCTATGTCTAATTGTGCCTGCTAAAAAGCTCAGCAAGAAGATGGGACTTACTGCACTCTGCCTGTGCATATTTACTTATGGATTGGAAGCTGATCCTTTCACTAAAACAGGAAAGTGAAGGCTTCACACTGCCCAATACAGCACCTCTTTATGTGCAGTACACCCTGCAAAATATTTAACACTTTTAAATCTTCAAGGAATAGAGATTGTCTGTGGTTGCACAGTTTTCCTGGTAACTCTGGGATATTCAATTCAAGGCACAGGCAAAGGATCTCATTTCACACCTGAAACTTTCCTCATACCACAGATATGTTTTCAAAATGTTTTAGTATGAACTTGCCTGAAAAATTGTCTCTGCTACTAGTTCTAACTTTAGCATAAATTTCCATAGGCATTGCAGAAGATTAAAGTTCTGCCTAGTTTTTCATTTTCTCACATCTTCCTCCTGACAAAAAAAGCTGGAGTAATGAGAACCATGGAGCAGAGTTTGGTCAATTAGATGTTCTTTTCCATAAATAAAAAGGTGAAAAACACAGAGAGCTGGACCTGTTCAATGGACTAAACATGCAGTGGAGTGATGGAGGTGACTAAGCACAGGAAGGTTAAGCTTTCTAAGCACTCCTGAAGATCAATTTGCCAGGCACCTGCTGTTTGCTTTCTACTTTATGGATCTAGTTCAGGAAGAAACTAATGGACATCTCACATGCTTGACATTTATTATTTTTTAGTCTTTTTTTGTTTCCTTTTATTGATGGCTTTTACACCCTGATTGTGTTGAAAGCTGCCCTGAAGATATTTGCATTTGAATCAAAGTCTGGCTATTCAGGGAGAAAGCCAGGTCACATAAAAGTCAAGATGTCCCCTCCCAATGAGACAGTTCTCTCTCTGAAATAAGCCAATAACCCATTCACTTGACACATTAAAATGACAGATAAAATGCCTGAGGCACAGTCTTATTATGTGAGTTCAACAGAATGAAGACATAAATGGCTTTCCTTTATACCTACATTTGCCCTCAGGATGTTTTGGTTTTGTTAAGCTATGAGGGTTGAAGTGATGATATTTACGTATCATTAGTTCAGAGGGAAAGGTGAGAACTCCAGGAGAGGTCCTCAGGCAGTGTTAGAGTGTCAGTGTCTCTGGCTAATTGGTGCTTTTCAGAACTTTACAGACTGGTTGAATGTGCATGGGAGACACACAGAGAGGGGGAAAAAAGGTCTGAAAATAGACCTACATGAGTACAACATTCCAGATGCCATTACAGGGCAAAGCAGAATTGATGGGAAACTGGAAAATCAGCAACTTCTTGAGAATCACACAAACTCTCTGCATATGCCAGGAATCTGTGGTGTTGGATCTTCTCTGCTATAAATATGACGTAGGTAGAAGCCCTAAGTGGTGGTGTGCCAATGCCTATAGAGAATTTTTCTCTTGGTGAGAACTCTTGACTTCCCTTCAAAGCACTGGCAAAAGCCAAAGTTTTTTAACTTATGTAAGTAGACAATTAGACCTTTTATATTTAGCTCATTCTCAAGGAGTACCTCTGGGATGTAGCAATGTCATTTCTTCTTATCTTCACTACCATGTGATAACCCTCATTTGCTATGGATGAAACTAATTGTACAATTTGCCCATCATTCAGCAGTCTGAAGACTGAAGAAAAGCATTTTAAAATTGCCCCTGAAAATGCATTAAGAGAGAAATTCAGCACACCTAAACCCAGGCATTTTTTTAATATATCTTTACGGCATTGATAAGAGAAGTGCCGTGAGATACTTAAAGAATGTCTTAAAGTTTAAATAAGTAGTGTAAACTAGAGTGTTTAGGTAGGTAAATTTGTTTGGTTTAAGGGTATTCATGTGGGTGATGACTGGAATTGCTCTGTGTGCTTTGCTGCATCTGA
>VZRX01008705.1:0-16211 GCA_013398075.1 Notiomystis cincta | reverse complement strand
TTTGTTGTTGTTGTTGTTTTGATCCCATCACAACAAAAAACTGGATGTTTTCAAACCTCAGCTTTTTCTGGACATTCATCTTCAATTTTTAAACTGTCAGCTATTTAAACACCATTTGTGCTCTCCCAGGCAAAGCTACTCCATGCTGGATTCCTTTCAGCACCACACGGAGGTGGGTTCAATTCTTCACTTTGCAAGTTCAGAACAGAGTTTTCCTCCTGTGCAGTCATCCTTACAGTCCCCCCTGGACTCCTGCCCAGGGTGAGCAGTTGGGAGCAGCCACCAGCAGAGCCCACCCCCATCCCAAGTGGGAAGCCAGGCTGCAACCCTCAAAATGCCAAGGCACAAAATAGCATGCTTGTCCCAATTTCTCCATGTTATTTTGGTATACTTCAGGAAAAAACCCAACACATAACTCATTAATTATAACCTTTCAAAGTGTTTTCCTTTCCCCCAAACTGCTAAAATTTAGCAGAGCTGCAGCCAAAGTTCTAATAAAACTATTTTTAGCTTTTGTCATGCAGAGAACACCATGAAGTAGGTCTCATCCTTTTATTAATGCAAATGTGTTTAAGCAGTCAGTGCAGGAGACTTTAAAATATGCTAATCTCAGTTTCCTTGGCCTGCAGCCTCTGATGTCTGTGCTGGGGTGCTCCTACCACAGCCAGGCTGAGCAAGGGAGCTCCAGCAGTCAAAGAGTCAACTGGAACTCACAGCTCCAGAAGTGACAGCCATATGCAGATTTTATTATATATTTCATTAATTTCCACACTGAACAACCTTCTAATACCTACTGGTCCTATGTTCTGGAGCCTGAGCCAAACTGCCACAGCTTGTTAGAAGTGGAACTGCTGCTGATAACCACATGCACTGGCTTGGCTCTGTTTGGCAGTGGCTCAGTGCTGGTGAAAGGGACCAGGCTGGAGCTCCCTGACAATCCACAAGGAAAACGGGGCAGTGGCTCAGCCAGCTTCCCTCCAGTGCTCTCCACATAAACCCCTGAGGGAAAACCACACAAACAACACTTCCCACCTCTCAATTCCCAGGGAGGCTCTGCCTCTCCTGTCCTGGAGCAGGGAGAGCACTGAGTATTCCAGTGTCTGAGGGCACTCACAGCTTCAGACACGCAATTTTAATCAATTAAAAATGCTTTTTTTGGAGGGCAGAATGACAAGTGCCTCTCCAAACCAGAGATGCAATCTCCAGACCGTTTAAACAGAGCAGCAGGAGCCCCTCTGCCCTCAGTGACCTGGTCTGGTCTGACTCCCACCTCATTCTCCCCTCACCACTGTGCCAGTCACTTTCTCAGTGTCAGGTTCTATTTCCTGATGTGCAGCAAATGCCCTGAGCAGCGAGGGAGTTGCTGAAGGACATTGCTGGGAGCTGTGGTACTTTCAATTTCAATGTCAGCTTAATTTACCATAAGAATCAAAAATTCTGGGACAGGAGTTTGTAGCTGTGTAGCTCCTTTTGATCCAAACACCAGCATTCTGCATGACTTACCTTGTCAGCTTTAAACTCCTCACAGAGGACTTTATTTTTTTTAAACCAACATTTGCCAGTAAAGCACCTCCTGCATTTGGAATCTGTGCTGAGAGCCCCAGACAGAGATGCAAATATAAAACATGCATGAGTGCTAAGCACAGGATGGAAGAGCAATTTGTGAACTTCACCACACACTAATGCTCCTGTTCACACTTCTCACTTTTGCTGGTTGTATCTGATGAGAGGGGACAGCTCAGAAACACAGTTTTAAACATCTTTTTGACACTCAATATGCTCTTGCCAGCACACCATTTATCTCTGATGTACATCACCCAGCCATGGGCTCCTCACAGGCCCTAAAAGCCACATTCAGAAAGGATTTCATTTCAGTGTCCTTCTCCCAGCTGTGCTGGCTTTACAAAGTGCTGCACACGTTGTACAGCATTTCTATAAACTGGAGTTTGGATCCAGCACTCCTGGGGGGTTTTACCAGTGGAAAGCAAGTCTGGCAGCTTTGAGCAGTGCTCTTGCTGCAGATGTAACCATCAGAACTTCTCCAGGAAACACAGAGAAATGTTTGTGCAAACACTGATCACTCCATTCACCTGCTGTGAGAACAGTTGGGGTTTTCTCACTCCCACCACTCAGCCTTGGGACTTCACTGCTGCTGCTGCTGGCCAGAACTTGGCCCACATGGAAGGAAAATGGACACCAACACCAGCCAAGGGACTTGCAGATATTCAGGAATGGAATGCAGACCCTTCTGCTTCCATATCACCCATTGTAACAGAGCAGAGATTCTCCTCCGCCCCTTTGTCAGCAGGGAGTGCAGCCCTGAGCCTCGTGAAAACCCCTCAGAAAAGCACTGGAGGACTCCCTCCAGCTCTGGAATGGGAAAACAACAGAGGGGAAGAATCAGCTGTCTCATTATAGAAAGCCAGCACCAAAATCAGTATTTCTCTTTTGAAAACCTCAGCACAGCTCTGGGCCTGAGCAGAAATCAGTGAAGAACAGAGGTGTTACAGCTGTTCCCATGGAGAAAACTTTGATATTCACCATCATTTTCCTCTCCTGGGTTTGATGTAATCACTGTTTGAAGGTAAAATCTAAATTCTTACACATCCTGAAAAAGGTGAGGGTGCAGGGCCTGGGTCTACAAACAACTCCCTCGCTTCTCAAATGACTCCTAAGAAGGGAAACTTGACACAACATTAAAGGATTGACTCCACTTTTTTCACCAGAAACGTCTTTCACAGACCTTAGCATTCAGTTCACATCACAGCTATGTAATTACTCTTTGCAGAAGCAGAGATGCAAAGAAGGCATTAACAGCCGTTCAAAATATCACATTTATGCACTTTTCTCTTGTCATATTAAATATAATTACTTCTGATGCAATCAAACTCATATCCTTCAAATGGATAAATCCAGCATCAAATTTAGAGCCTCAAGCTTCAACTATCAGGCTCTCAAAGCAAAGCATTAAGCCTTTACTTTCAGTTCAGTGAGGTACAAAGAAGAACAGTGAGAACATAAGGTTTAAAAATGGTATTTTAAAATAAATTTTCTCTAAATTCTTCTGTTAGTTACTGGGTGCAAAGTGCTTTGAAGATCAAAGGTGATACATGAACCACAGCTCACAACTCAGCCACCAGGAGATGGGGACCAACTACCTGAGCAACCCCCTGAAAGCTTCTTCTCTCAATTTGAACAATCAGAACGTGCAAACAAGAGAAACCCAGGCAGAAAACATCTGCTGATGTTCAGCCCAGTGTCAGGAGGGTGCAGCAAGGCAGAGTGTTCAGAAGCACAGGCTGTGCACAGCATCCTGCTCCGTTTGTTCCTGCCCCCAGAACTTCACTGGGGTTACTGCTATGGTATTTTTGGTTTAACTCTCCTTTCGTGCCCAGGCTGCATCACAAGCACACTCTGGTTGGTTTATGTCAGCTCCCCTGCCCTCCTGCAGGAGTTCAGAGAACTGTACAAAGCTCTTTGCTTTGCAGAGGGTGGAGTTAAACCTCCCAAACTCTGCCCTCTGAAATCCCCAACCCCTGAAACAAAAAAAAAACCCACAACCAACCAAATGCAGCAGCGTAGATTGCAAAACAAAACCCTTCAAATGCATCAGCTGCCTTAAAGCTGCAAAACAAAGAGAGGACTTACTGAAACTGCCAGAGGTGACGCCCTTGATTCAAGGTGGTGACTCAGAGGTCGGTGTGTCCTCTACGAACCGGGGCTGCGGGGCTGCAGGCTGCAGACATGGTGCATCATTCCCGAACTGTGCAGAAGGAAAGGCAACAAGTCAGGGGCCCGTTTGCCACAGCTCGTTTGCACTCGCTCTTCCCATCACCCAGCCCCATCTGATCTCCTGGTTTTCACTGCATGTGCCCCCAAAAGCTGCATGGAAGTGATGGTTAATTGTCCATTGCAACAACAAAAGCCAATCTAAATTAATACACTCAGCCTTGCTGAATAAACATTTTTTTCAGGGCAGGCAACAAGGCTGAAGTGCAACATAAAACCCCAAAATGAGTTAAATGGTATCATCATGGGTACCTCAGAAATTAATTTCAGAGGGCAAATGAAAAAATTCCATTTCAATACCTTCTCTGTGAAATGTGGGGACATAGAACAAAGCAGAAAAATGCTGTCCAGTATTTATCATTGCAGTCTGCAAGTTTGCCAGAACCTCTCTGTAAATGAACAACGAATTCCCAGCAAAGGTTAATACAAAGCACCATTAGAAATCCTGAGGGTTTTGCTCTCAGCACTCAACTCGCAGAGGGCTCTTCAGGTTTGATATTTCACCTTTTAGGATGCAATCAGTGAAGACAACACGCTCAAATTCCTTTTCAAAACGGTTTGGGAACAACCCCCTCAAATCCACTCCATTTTCATGCAAATATCCTTTGAAATCCACGTTTCTGAGAAAACCTGAAGCATCCTCAGTTTGGGATGGTCCAATTCGATGTAATTCTCTGCTCAGCGTTTCCCTTCTGGCCAGCAGTCAAACAGCATTTGCAAAATGACTCAATGGAGACCGTGAATCACTGAGATAAATCCAGAGTCACGGAGAGCACTGGGAAAACTCCCCCTGATCCCTGGGAGGATCCCACTGGTAGAGCTCAGCTCCATAACCCAGCACAGATCCAGGAAAGCTCCCCTTCCTCACACCAAGCCAATCCATTTTAATGCCACCTACAGAATTTGAGCTGCTTCTTCAAGAAACACCAAAACTAGGGGAAAAGTCTCTTAAAAACAAAAAAGGATTTAAACCACAAAGTAACACAGCACCGGCACGGTGACAGTTTTAAATGAATCAAGTTTGAGGTAAAGTCTCCTAGGAAATGCAGTTAATTGTCCTTCTTGGTCTCAGAAGAAAATCAGGAAATCGCTGAGATGATTCCACACTCAGATCCTCCTGTACCTGTCCAGTGCCCGGCCAGGGGGGAGTGGTGGCTGTGCCACCAGACCTGATGGGGGTCTGGCAAAAAATCCTGCGATTTTGAAGGGTTAATTGACAGGGCTACAGCTCAAGTGGTGGAATGAGTTGGAGGGAAGAGCAGCAGGAATGTGCCAGGAGGAACCCTCTACTGGCAGGGATAAATTTGAATTTGAACACTTGCAAAGGGACAGCTCTGAGCGTTTGAGCCTTGAGGGAAATCCTGCTCAGTGCATCACAAACACGGGTGGGGCTGAGTGTTCAACTGCACGGGGGGCACTGAGGGAAAGCAGAGGAAATACAAGTGCAAAAATGAGGGTTTTCAGAATGTCTCACTTCTAAGACAAAGTGTGATGGACTGAACAGAGCCCCTGTTCCCACAGGCAGAGAATTCAGAATTAAAGCTCAGCCTGGGGGCAGTGATGTTCGTTGTTATTTATCTGGTTTGATTGGTAACAAATTCTTTTCCCCAGCTGGAGTCTGTTTTGCTGCAGCAGTAATTCCTGAGCCATCCCTCCCCATCCTTTCTCGACGCAGAGCCCCTCACGGTACCTCTGCGGCCCGAGGAGGGAGGAGCCGCCCTGGTGGCCCCTGGTACCAGTCCGGGACGGCTCCTGCGGCTCAGGCTGCGAGCTCTGCTGAGCTCCGCAGCTCCGGCTCTGCTCCAGCTCTGAGCTCCCTCTGCCAGACCCGGGTCCGAACCGCCCCGGGCCGGGCTGGAGCAGCGGCGCTGGAAAGGACTCCTGAGGCAAGGAGGGCTCTCAAGCTGGGAGGCGCCTGTCCGAAAAGTTTCATTTGGGAGGCGGCTCACGGACTAGAGAACAAACCGAGAGGAAAGAGCGAATTTCAGCGAGCCCCCCCTTGCAGAGACGGCTTCGTTTCGGCGGCACCGAGGGCAGCAGCGAGCTCCTGGGACCCCGAGGATGCTCCTGGGACCCCGAGGATGCCCCTGGGGCCCCGAGGATGCTCCTGGGACCCCGAGGATGCTCCTGGGACCCCGAAGATGACCCTGAGACCCCGAGGATACCCCAGTGACCCCAAGGATGCTCCTGGGACCCCGAGGATGCCCCTGGGACATCAAAGGCCGCTCAGGGTCCGACACTGCCGCAGTCCCCAGTGCCCCCATCCCGCCCAGCGCCCCCCGCCCGCTCCCGTCCTGTCTGCGCACCCCGAACGCCTCGAGGCTCCCAGCGCCTTCAGCTCGGGGCTGCACAGACACCTCCGAGCTTCCTCCCCGGCCGAGGAAAGCTCCCTGTGCCTGTCTGCCCCGGGGGCCCTGCTGCCCTCCCTGAAACCCCCACTGCTCTGGTACCCGGGAGCCCAGGGCTGTGGGGCCGGGGCACAGCAGGGCACACCCACCCCAGCAGCGTTACAGGACTTCCTCCCACGCTCTTCTGCTGTCCTTTCAATCCTAAATCGCCTGCTGAAGTGCAAACTTCTCTGACCAGTCGCTGCCGCTGTCACACAAAGGAGCACAGCAGCCTCTGGAGCCGGGTCTGTGCTAAAGCCCCAGTGCAGCAGAAGAGGGGAGGAGATGACAAGCGTGAGTAAGCTCTTCCAAAGCCTCCTATTTTCTCCCTGAAATGGAATTCTAAAAATACCTTTGGAGAGTGTCCCTCCACACACAGAATGGCAAGGCATATGAATTGCATCCTGTGTGCACGAGCTAAATATCAGAGGTCACAGTCTGACAGATTGCACGGAGTTAATGATAGAAACCTCCACTCATACCCCCACATTTCCATCATTTTTAAATGCCTGTACTTACATAATGTTTGGTGTCTTCATCAGCACAAGCCTAATTCTGGTGCCAGCATCGAGGCTGTGCTGGCGGGACAGGGAAAGTCACTCAGGAAAGGATGCACGGCCCCCGTGCAGCTGGGCGGGGGCCTGGAGCACGGAGCTCTCACTTATTCATGAGTTCTGGCCGAAGCAGTGGCTGCCCAGTGTCAGCCGTAACCCGAGCCGTGCCCTGCCCCGGAGCGGCTCAGCCCGGCTGCTGGGCAGCTCTGCTGGCAGGGGGAGAGCCCTTGGCTGCGGGCACATCTGTCTGGAGAGCCACTTCGGGCACGGCAAGGGCCCCCAGTCAGGCCTGAGAGGGGGCATCATTTCCTAAAAACACACACCAGTGCAGAGAGGCACAGTCCCAGCGCGGAGATGAGCTGCTGCAAGGGCTGTGGCAGCGGGCAGTGGGACATTTGATGGGCACGGGCCTTAAAAAGGCAAGTTCAGACTTGCACCTTGGTATTCAAGCACAGGACTCACAATCCAAGTGCTGTTTTCCAGAGAATTATTGCCATTCCTGTGCACTGCAGCCTTCCCCCAGGGCTCTCTGAGAACAAGAGAGTGCCCTGCAGTGTCAGGGATGCCCAGCTCCATCCCTGCAGGGGCTCTCTAAGGGCAGCTGAGACTCCTGGCAGAGCCAAAACCTCACATCAAGAATCCTCACTGGGCTCCCACTCGGGGCAGTGTCAGGAATGCCCAGCTCCATCCCTGCAGGAGCTCTGAGACTCCTGGCAGAGCCAAAACCTCACATCAAGAATCCTCACTGGGCTCCCACTCGGGCAGTGTCAGGTTCCAGAAACAGGGAGAGGGGTTGACCTTCCCCAGAGACCACAGCACACACCAGGAGCTTCTGAAGGACTGAAAAAGTCTCTCCAGGAAAATGCCAGACACAGCTGGAGTGCCAGACTGTTCCTGCTGCTCCCTGTGGGATAAACTGCACAGCAGAGGAGCCCAAACACCGAGGGGTTGCACCCCTGGGGGCAGCTGAGTTTGGTTTATTCGTTTTCACACCACCTCCAGTATACTGAAGAAATAAGGTTTAAAAAGGGTTGCTGAGGCGGGGTGTGTGAGTTCCCACAGCTGTCCTGGACCCTGGGGAAGGGCTGCTTTAAAGCTCCATCCCCTCTGGGGCTTTGATATTTTGGGATCTTCACTCTACCTGAAACCCAGGACTTGTCTGTGTCCTAGGAAAGCTGAGGAAGGACACTCCAGCTCTTCCTGGAGCCCTGCACCCTCCAGCAAGGTGCTGGGTGGCTCAGCACTTACCCAGTGCTCTGTTTGCACTGGACAGCAGCTCAGAACAGGAATTACCTCACAAATAAGGGCTCCAGTTTCCCTCTAGGCCCACGGGAAATATCCAATTCTGAGGATGGGCATCCCTTCACTCCCAGAGAAACGTGTGCTAGGCATGGTCTTGGTGTGACAGCTCCAACTCCAGGAAACTCCCCTGAAACAAACAGGGAACTGCCAAAGACCTTTGGGAGGCACAACACGAAAACAGATGTTTATAAAAGAGGAGTGAGGAGATGAAGATACATTTACTCTAAATAAATAAATGTAAATAGACTCTCTCCCTGTGTTTGGCTGATTGGCCACAGACACTTTCCTGACAAACATCTCAGGGATTTTGCCTTCCAACATTCCCTATCCTTCAATACATTCATTTAAAAACCTTTCCTGGTGTTGCTTTGACAGCTGAATTTGCTGCAAGTATCAGTGATCCTAACCAGTTTCATCTCCTTCCTCACACCCTGCCCGTGCAAACCCTTTGCTCCTGCTTTGCATGATACACTCTGAAAGGGACTACACAGGTGTGGTCCATTGCTGGCCACTACCTGAGCACAGAAAGCAGTTCTCAGGAAGGACACAGAGGCAGCAGCAAAATCCCAGGAGCTGCCCTGGACCTTTACTGTTGCTGAGCTGTTCCAGCCTGCAGAGACACAGAAAGGAGCAGCACGGTGACCTTTCAGCACTGGCCAGGGGACAGCTCGGTTCGCCATCCACACATTTCTCTTCCAGGCTGGAATCAGCCCCACACAAATGCCAGTGACAGGCAGAGGTCTGAACTGAGTGAGCCCAGTACAGACATTCTCAGGAGCCTCTGGGAGGGGCACACCCTCGCTGAAATTTCCTTAAGACTGCAAGTCACGCTGGGGTCTGAATGTTGCAGCCTGCCTGAAATACTGATCGAATGTGTTCTCTGGCAGCTGAACTTTCCTGCTTGGGGAGGAATAAACACTTCACCAACTTCTGAAACGAAACAAATAGCTTCAACCCAAAGGACACTCAGAAGCCTCACTGACTGGGTTGTGAGGCAGAGTTCTGGAAAGGAATTTGAAAGCTGCTGTCACTGTGTCGTGTCTTTTATGATCTCTGACTGCACATTAGAAACAACTCAGCAATTGACTTTGGTCCTAAACTGCAAACCAGGAGTGCACTGTGATGGAGGGATCAGGAGCCAGGTCACACAGAGGGCAAAATGTCAACAAGGACAAGCAGCACTCTCCTAAAGCAATTCTTCCAGCCTGCCATGTAAAGTGCATCAAGAAATCCTTCCCAAAACACATTTCAGTCTTTCCTCTTAAACAGAAAGGGGTTTCCTGACCTACCTCTGCTTTTGACACACCTGTCTCCTCTGGCCTCTCAGAGTATAAATATTCACAATTAGAGAAACAATCAGTATTACAATGTGTAGTAGTCCTGCAGCTCTGCACTGTGTGGGTGTGTGCAGAGAAAGACACATTAATACAGATACTAACCAGGAGGACATGTTTTATTTACTGCCTATAATTAATTTAGCCCAATTTATTGCTGTCCCATGAAGTGTGAGCAGGTACCAATAAGGCAGACCCTGGGCTAGGAGCACTGGGAATTGCTCAGGTCAAAGATGCTACAGGCTGCTCACCTGCACTGTGGCAATGCAGGAGAGAGGCAGAGGGGCAGACAAGGGCCTGGCCCCACTGGTGAGGAACATCCCAGAGCCCAGGGGCTCCCCAGGAGTGTTTGCTGGGCACAGCAGCTCTCCCACAGCCCTGCTGGGGCCTGCCAGGCTGGGGGCTGCAGGGCCTGCCCGGGTCTCTCCAGCAGATCCTGCACCCTTTGCTGTCGTGTTTTGTGTTAAGCCAAACGTGACCCTCGGCCCTGCCACGGCTGAGAAGACAGAATTACTCTGATGATATTTATCTTACAATTTGAGAGCTTCTTGGGGTGTGGAACACTCACCAGTGTTGTGCCATTACATCATATCTCAAAGCCACAAACCAAATTAATTAGTGGGATCGTGCCACCTCCTCCTTAATCTCATTAGGGAAGACTAATGGCTACAGAATCCATTATTTCATACAGATTACTGCCTCAACACCATCAGCCTTTACATCACACAGGCTCATCCTGAATTTTCCATTCTGTTGTAATTTCCTCCTCTAGTTTAATTACAACCCTTAATCAAGTCCCTTCTTTAATCAACTTTATAGCTGTGTCCATTCATTCATGGCTGCATATAAAATAAGAAACAAAGAGCAGCCAACAAAACTATAGGGCCAGCTCCAGAGCTTTCCCAGGATCTGGTGGCCCTAACCTCTGCTCCAGGAATTGCAATTCCTTCCTTTGAAACCTCCACAAGAAGCCCATAGCAAATACAAAGAAACCCAAATTTTTAGCTGAGGTTTACAAAGCCATGAGAGAGTTTTCATTCTGCAGTTCCTGAAAATCCAGGATGAGTGATTACATTGACACACTGCATTCTGGCAATCCAGTTTTTGGGCTTTGTAGGTGCTGCATTTTTCAGAATAGATAATTTCATTTCCAAAGCAGCAATTGAGATTTTCCAGCTTCAGCCTCCACTATTACCATAAACAGTTTGTATTTCTCTCCAAAGCAATGTGGGGAACATCAGCCATGAAAATCATCATTTCTGGGTGAGTATCAGTGGAGTTGGTAGCTAAATGCTCATTTTATAAACACACTAACACAGGAGTTCTCACAGTAAGAAATACCTGTCAGACCTAAAGAGAAGTGTGCCAACACAGACCTGCACAGTATCAACAGCTAAATCATAGTTAACAATCACAGAACACAGGTAATGACTGCTTGGTACTTTAATAGAAAAGAGTAATACCATTTGTACCATTTCAAGGAAAAGATCTCAGTATTCTCCATTAACCTGTGGGATGTTTCTCACTGGATCAGAGATATGTGAGATTTCACAAGTACCTGGTGCTTTCTAACTGGGCACAAGGGGAAGTTTCTGCCCCACTCCTGCCACCCAAACCCTCCCATGCCGCAGCCAGCAGCTCTCACTGTTGCACTCCTGGCTTGTAAAATACTCTGAGTTTTCTGGTGCTCTGAGCACGAGTTGATTCCCCAGGAAGGGCTTTGAAGCACCAAGCACTCCTGTGCCAAGCACTGTGAAACACCAAATAAATCTGGAGTGACAATTTCTCTACTGGTCTGGACACATTTCTACTTTTGCTTTGTTTGCTGATTTTTTTTCCACAATGGTAAAATAATTTCTTGTCATTTCTTGCTGAAGAGCCTGAGTGCCTTTTTTTCTTCAATTCTATCTTTCATAACTGATAAAACTACCCAGTGACTTTTTTGTTTAAGATCTCCCAGAATAAATGTACCAAAAGGAAATTAGCAACAAAAATGAGAAAAGCCAACACCCTCTCTATGCAAATTTCTCCTCTTAAATACAAAAAATGAGACCATGGGAATCCTATTTCACTGAGCAAATTAACAAAAGGTCAGAAAGCTTGATCTTTGTCACTGGTGTACTCTGTCTGAAAGCTGAACTGCCATTTAAATATTTATAAGGGAGAGCTGTAATTGCAGGTTGAGAGCTGTGAGAGAGCTCTGCATGCACAAAAGAGGGAACTGAAAATATTCTCAACATGGGACATCCTCCACCAAAGGGTGAAGGAAAGGAGTACTAACCTGGAATTTTAGTAATTTCTCAATGCAGGAATCTCAATCTGAGGAAGGGCTCTAAAGCCTTTTATTTTCGGGTCTGTTATGGGACACAGACAGAAGAGAAATTCAGACTTTACCAGCCACTGAAAACTGATGAAAAAAGTGCTTCCAAAGGATGACACAAGCAGTAGATGGAACCATGACTCAGTTTCATGAATATTTTTTTATGAAATAAAGAAAAAGGGAGGAGAAGCAGCTGCACACACGTCAGAGTGGAGAGAGCAAACCAAGATGCTCAGGCCCTGCTGCCTCTGTTGACTGGAGCCCTCTGCCACAGTTCAAGGGCTCTGGCTGCATAATCCTCCTGCCTGATTTGCTGTCCTAAATCAGACTGAATTTGCACTTTCCCTCGAGTCAGACACCCACCTCCTGAAGTTTCTTTCTGAGTTTTTTATTTGGCACCTCAGCAAAGACAGGGAAGCTCAGAGAGCTCCCAGCCCATCCTCCCTCCCCACCCCAGGTAACAACTGGTGCTCTCTGCAGCCCTCCCTGCTCCCTGTGAGCCCAAAGGTGCTCCCACACCCAGGGAATGGTCCCATGTGGGCCTTTTAGGGAATTCCCTCCCAGCCCCAGGGAGCCCCAGCCCAGAGCTGCTCCAAGACAGGCTCTGCAAAGCCCAGCAAGCAAAGGCAGCACAGCAAACACTCACACATCATCTTTTGAGAGAAAAGTGCTTGAAGAACCACCTTGAAGAACCTGGATGCTTGAAAGGGAAGTAATTGCAAGATAAATAAAACCTAAACTCTGTCAAAAATCACACAGTGAGCTTGACAGGGATACTCTGGCATCTGAGGAGAGTGAGTATTTGTGTTTCCAGAGGGGATCACTCTCTGCAGGGTCCCTGCCCAGTCATCCCCACGGGACTGGAGGTTTGGAAAGCAAGCTGGCCCTGGAAAATGTAAAGTGGGCACCAAAAGCAAGAATCACAACTCCTTGTAGAATAATTGTTTGGAAGCATGCAACAAGCCATGCTCACTGGTTAGACAGGGCAACATCCCAAAACACCCCACTGATGACACCTGCTGGAGTTGCACAGTGTTTCCTGTCAGCTCTGAACACTTTCCAGGCTGAGGCAAGCAGGGTGGCAGCCCCTGAGAGGATGGGTCTGTGAGCTCTCCTGCACACTGAACTCCCTGGGAAGTCTGCCCTTCCATTCTGCACTCGTGGCCTTTCAGAGGGAAATGTGCCAAGAGCACTCCTTGGTATGGGGCAAAAGAGAACTCACAACGTCCAGGACGTGCTGAGGAAGATGCAGGATCACTACCAAGTCAAGTCTTTGATTCAGAGCAAACAGCCTCAAATGCAGGATCCATGAGCAAGGGCTTCCAAAAGTGGCAAGAGCTCACACTGCCCCCCTGTCTGGAGTTCAGCCAGCACGAAGATGCAGGTGAATGTTTATTAATGAGCTCACTCCTGTTCAGGTGAGCTTTGTTCTTGTGAGGGGATGGCTCAGGAAGAGCACTCAGTGCAAAGTTCTGGGCTCAGAAACCTCCTGAGCAGCACTGTGGTGCAGCCTGGGGAGCAGAACCCCAGAGAGAGCTCTGCATTCCCCCTGTTCCCACTTCTGTCCCTGCACTGGTCACACACTGAGCCAAGCACGTCTTCACTCCGAATTAATGGGATGTTTTCAACGTGTGCCACCCTCCTGACACCCCAACACCCATCCCTGCCCTGCAACCCTGTGCTAGCTGCCAAGCCAGGCTTCTCTGAACACCCATCACTCCACTCAGGGTTTCTGTTCCAGCATCTGCAGATTTCCCTGTCAGCATTCCCGGCTGGAACAGCCATGGAAAGACACAGGGAACCTTCAGCTGCCCAGTGCCCCCCAGAACTCTGCTATTTCGAGTTTTTATCACTGCCCAAGCCCTGCCATGCCCGAGGAGACCCTGGTGCCTGCTGGGCAGAGGCAGGGGAGGAGCAGAGCAGGATCACTGCCTGCCCTCCCCGGGTGAGGGGAACAGACACGGGCTCTGCTTCCCTCTGCCTTTGTTTTCCAGGAGCTGCTCCTGAGTTTCTGTGCCTGCCACGCCACAAGGACCTGCAGGACAGGGACCAGCACAGCAGAGCTGGGTACAACTGGAGCCACAAGAGTGGCCTGAGCTTCCCGAGGAAGTGCCAGCTCAAAGCTGTTGATTGCAGCTAAAATAAAATCCCTCCTTCCTTTTGAAAGGGAGCTCTGGTGGCAGACACAGATCCCAGCTGGAAGTGCAGACACATTTTCTGCCCTGCATGTGGAAGGTTGCTGCCTTTAATAACCTTGCTTCCTCCAGTAGTTTGGGCTGCCAAAGAAACTGCTCTGGTGGCTGCCAGCTCTTTCACAGGATCCAGAATAAATGATGGAGATGTGTTTATCATCAGACAAAAAAATCCTCATATCTCTGTTGAAATATCCTTCCAGTATTAGCCAGACTGAACAATTCCCACCCTGACAGCAAAGAGGAAACACTCTGAAAATGCAAAGTTTAGCTTGTGGCTAATTACACAGATCCAGCTCTGGGTGAATGGGGATCTTGATTGTGAATGGGAAGATTGTTGATTCGATTTTTTAATAAATAAATTTAAAAATTAGAGCTCACTTGTCACTTGCAGCTCAAAGAAAGGAAGAACAATAGGCAGTACTGGAGGCTATCCAGGCATGCAGTCCCAGCACTGGAACAGAAATGTTTAAATGGTCTGCATCACCAGAATGATAAAATGAATGCAGGGAGTTGACAAGGAAAAGACCCTGACAGGCAATGAAATGAGGAAATGCTCCCACCAACCAGTGGAAAAAAATTGCAGAAAAAATATTATTCACTTTGATTTGATAAGTGAACTATGTGGCAAAGTGAACTACCTCCTTCCAAACGAAGGAATAAAAACACCTGAGGGCTCTTCTTTTTTTTTAAATTTGAACAATCAAATCTTCAGCAACCATATTAAACTATAAACTCTTAAACTACTTTTCCAGAGTTTTCCACCCTTTTTCTCATCCAAGATCACCATGGCTCTGTGCTCCCTCTTTTTGAAGCAGACATTCTGTAACCCCCTTAGCACACAAACCCTTCCTCCATCCAATGAAACTCTTCCCAAAATCCAGCCCTGCCAGGAACTCCTCTGAGCAAACCCCTGCTTGCAAAAGCCTCTTCCCACTTCTCACACCCTGGCCTTAATTCTCCTTTTTTTTGTGCCATCAGTATCACAGTGGTTTGCCCTTTCAGTTTAAACATTTCCCAATCACTCTGATTTTCAGAATGGCTCTTGCTGTAGCTGACACCAATTCTCCCAAGCACTGCAGTCTGGAGGGTTCCCATATTTTTAGCTACTGTGCCAAATTGCTCTGAATTTAATTAGTTAAACACCTAGCTGCAGAAATCTATCCTCAATTCAAAGTGAGAGTCTGCTGTCAAAGTTTTTGTGATAAATTCGAAGCAGCTCTGGTACCTTCTGGGCAGGAAGCTGAGATGCAAATGACTCATGTTGCTGTGTTACATCTGAAAACCACTTCTAGCTGCAAGTCTCAAAAAGCAGAATATCCCAGAAGGTGTCAGTAAACCCTGTGGCCAGAGCAGGAGATGAGATTCTTGGGGAAAATACACATCTGGCTATCTGGACAGAATAACTGCTTTATTATCACTCTTTAACACCCTGATAGAAAATTTACAAGGATTAACTAAGATGAAGAGGCAAGTGACACCTCTGTACTACTGAGTATTTCTTTCATGAAGTGCAAGTAACAGATAATTTATCTAATTTACAAATTAGGAGAAGGTTATTGAGCACAAGGCTGGATGATTTCTGCATTTTCCTGATGCTGCAGACATGGACACCCTCTGTGCACTGGAAACTGGGCTGGGATCCCTCTGACAGAACCACTCTCCACAGCCTGTAAGGAAGCTTTGCTCTCACTCAGCTCAAACTTGGCCAAGCCTCCTGGCTGAGACAAATGATGTTGAACCTTCTGGAATATTCTGTGTAACAGTAAAATTCACCACATCTCAGGATGAACACAGACCTGACAAAGCTGCCACAGCCACATCCCCACTCAGCAAAGCTTCTACACCCCAATTTCTAGCAACAAGTATGGACAAGCCCCTGCATCACCCTGCAGGAGCTCCACCCTGGCACACACAATACCTTCCTTTTCCATGGGGCTGATTTTTATTTAAATGAATTATGGATCAGCCAGACCAGTTTTTCTTTCATTTCTAACATGTAACTAATATATTTCTTACTGGCATTATCCCTGAGTGATATTACCACAAGTCTAGGGGGAATCAGGCCTTTAAGCCCTAAGTATTATCAACATAAAATGTAAATCCTTTAAAAAGGATTTGAGGTGGCTTTTTATGGGAAAATGACAGTCAGGGAAATGTCTGAGAGCCTCTGACACAAACAGCAGGACAGGAGCTGCAGATTCCTCTCCAAGGAAACCCAAAAGCCAAAGCACAGCCAGAGATCTGCTGCTGGCACCCAACAGCCACCCCTCCCTGGACACCCTGCTCTGGCAGAGCCAGGGCATCCTGCTGGCACACCAGGGGAGTGTGCC
>VZRX01008701.1:0-34739 GCA_013398075.1 Notiomystis cincta | reverse complement strand
AAATTTTTAATATTTAATTAATATTTTTTTTATGTGTCCATATTTAAGTACAAGTCCTTTTTTGGGGTGAGAGACCCATCTTCTATCCTCAATGTAAAATTATGCAACTCTTCTGCAGACACCAGAACTGACTGGTTCAACATTATATTAAAATGAGCCCACAAGCTGGACAAAGTCAGTTTCAGAACAGATGCTATAAGTTTAGCCCAGAAAGTTAAGGAATGTCACAACACTATGATAGAAAATCATAGCAGAAAAGTTACTAATACTTTTTGTCTGACACTGTCTGTGTGATTTCCAAAAACCTCATTATGGAAATATGTATTCAACATCAAGACCTGCATGAAAAAGAAAAAAAAACCATTAACACATTTTAATAATAACCTATCAATAATAGTATGAAAGTTCCCAAGGAAAGGCACACTATACAATGGTTATTTTTCCTTGTACAAAAGTATTGAGCAAAGAATAATGTACTACTGAGCAGTAATTAGAATGATAAATGTCTGCAGAGTTGTTCTGTCACTTTATGCTGACTAGCACTGATTGAAAGGTGGCTTCCAATGACAGCTGTAATATTTTAAACGTAGGTAGTAGCTATGTGTATTGAGTGTACAGGCTTACAAAGACACCCTCACTTTGAAATCACCTAAAATCTTAAAAACAATGAGAAATTCTTTAACTGAGCAGGGGTTTAGTGCAGAAAAAGACAGTCTGAAGTAGATGAAAAGAGATTAAGTCCTCTCAGAAAAGTTATCTAAAGTGCAAGGTGTAGAGTCTCTGCAAAATCTTCCCCTATGACAGAGGCAACACTGGCTTCTCCTTAGGAAGGAAACACTTTGCAGTCCGGGAGAGAAAAAGTGGGAGCCGTGATGTTTAAAGCACTGATTCGAATAGAGCTGTGATTGATGATACTTAAGACAAGTCCAAAGTCCTTTATTTATCTCCCATGAAATGGAGACAACTGGTTGTGCACAGGTGATTGAGAAGTGACATATATCACCCTTGAAAAATCCCATTTATTTTCTCTCCTGGAGGCACGGAAAAAGAGTAAAGCTGCATAGAGGCAGGAGTTTGCAGGGATTTAGGACTTTAAAATGAGGGTGATTTTAATGAACAAGCATTATGGCTGCACATTCATGTGCTTTTATCCAAATATTTGCAATAGAACAGTCTATGTGGCATCATTTTCAATCACAATTCCTTAGACTGTAGTATCTCTGAGACAGGTCTACCTCAGACTGTCATTTTTCTACTTTTTTTGCCAACAGCCCATCTCATTGGTGTACTGTGTGTGGAAGGAGGCCAACAATAAACATTGATAATACACCTGAGTGTACAGAATTGCTGGAAAGGCTCACAATTTAATTCCAGTTTTTATGTGCTGGTGCAAGTAAGGAAAAATTCCACTGAAATGTTTCCCATGTTGAAGCCTTACCTCCAGCTTGAAAGCCCTAACCAACCTAAGAGGGGATTAAAAGGGTTGCTGGGCATAGTTTTCTGTCAACCCAGAACAAGTGCTTGAAAAACAAACTGAGTTCATATATTCCCCCAACTTTTACTGACCCCAAGGGCAATGTGAAGTCTCACCCTGCTTGCCCTGTCACAGAGGACAAAATAAGCAGCTCCTAGAGGCCATTTAAGTCTAGCTGGGGACTGTCCTCTTTTTATAAACAGCAATAAATCAGCAGTAATGTAACCAATGAATTCACATCATGAATCCCCATTTACGAATTTGCATTAATGTGGGATAATGTCAGTGAGAAGCATCACAGGCACTGAAGGTTATGTATACCCTTGGGGCTACCCAATTTTATGTATTTCTATTGGACCTGAGAAGATCTGTGGGATTTCTTCTGATAATAGTACCAACCATTCCATCCTATAAATCATTTTGCATAAAACTCTGAGCTAGGCTTGACATTCTTGTTTATGTTCTAGCGAGTACAACAGAGGAGTTTAATGTATAATGAAGGAAAGGAGTGTCTGAATCCTCCAGCTGGAGCTAGAAAATGACTTACTGAATCTTGCTTTCTCACACATTTAGAGCCTAGGAGTTTGCCATATGAGGGGAGGATAGTTTGTACTGCAGTGGCTGTCATTTGGAAGTTATTTAAGATTAGGAATAATAAAAGGTAATAAGTTTGACAGAGTTCCCTGCCAAAGATTTTGATTTATCTCATTCTCACTACCCACCTGCAGTTTATGTCATGTTTTCCCGAGTTTCCTCATAATCCAGTTTTTCCCTGACAATTTCCTATATCTCCAGACTCCTCTTGGCTACAGGAATGATACCAGCAATGGGAATAAAAATCGTTGAGCAGAATAAATGTTTCTTTATGAGCACTTGGACTAACATCCAGATAAAAGCTGTGGTGGATGTTCCTTGGTGGTTTTTTTTTAACAGTATGGCACAGATGGTGGCTTAGTTATCCAAATCCTAGTTTTCCTCCTACCCTGCATGATTCCAAAATAGTCTTTCCTCAGAAGGTCTTGCTGAGCAACGCCTTCCAAACCTTCCTGACTGGGTTTTGCAATAATTGAAAAGCAGTGTATATCTTAGCCAAAATTGCAGGTGATGCTTCCAAAGCCCTCATCCCTAATTTATAGTCTCAGGGATCTGGATTTACATAAGGACAGCTTTGCAGGTTCACCTTTCCCTTTTCTAATTAACCCCTGCTTGCATTATACTTTGCATGGGGATTCATTTCCTGTTTTATTGATAAATTTTGATAAGCTTCTTATGTTGATTAGAAACAACAGGTGATGGTAGCCTAGGGAATCTTTAAAGTGACAAAGTGTTTGCTTTGTGAATCTCTGCTTTGAGAGCCATGTAGGCAATGCTTGGGCTTAGCAAACACAGAAGCTATAAAACCTTAATTGCTGCTTCCAACACTTTACAAAATAACTTCTCTTACTATTGTGTTCTTTGCAACAAATTATATTCATGGTGTAAGTGGAAAACATACTTTAAAAGAGTATTTCTCTTTACTTATTTTCAGCTTCAGAATGATGCTCAGATCCATTCCCCAAAAAATAATCAGAATATATATTAAAGGAATTCTTTGAATGTTTTTTCTCCAGCCCTTATTCAAAATAGGGTCATCTTAAATGTCAGAACAGGTTGCACATAGATATTTCCAGCTGAAATTTGAAAACCTCCAAGAATAGAGATACCCAGATTCTCTGGGCAATTTGTTCTTGCATCGAACCACCCTCATGGTGAATTTTTTCCTCATATCCTGTTGAAATTTCCTTGCAACTTGTGACTGTCATCTCTTCTCTCCATTGTGCTCTTCTGGGAAGAGTCTGAATTTTCATATTCTCCCCTTTGGAGAGGGGAGGATGGCAATTAAATCTCCCTTTGTCTTCTCTTCTCTGGAGTAAGCAAACCCAACTGTCCCAGTCTGTGCTCCTACATCATGTTCTCCAATCTCTACTCTCTCTTTGTGGTCCTCACAACATTTATCACAAATGATGCAGTAAGTAAGGAATGAGAATCAAATTATTTATGCATTCCAGTTGGAGTAAGATAAAGAGGTAACAGTTTTTGCAGTGTTTTTATGCAAGTTTGAATAGAAAATAACACAGATAATGGAATTGGGCATGAAAAGAAAAGGAGGGAGCAGGGGTGTCTCACTAGCCTTTAAGTCCTGTCCCCTGCACTATCCCTGAGAAGCCATAAACACAATATGGCATTGCAGATCCATTGCACCTTGCATTTTTGAATACCCTAAACATAGCAGTGGAAGACGTAGAGCCCTGACTCCAGCTGATGCTCAGTGAGAGATGTGGCAAGGTGACCCCAGTGGGATCCAGTCCCTCAAAAAACACCATCCAGCCTCACAAGAGGCTGCAGGCTGGGGTGTCCTAAAACTAATGGAAATCACTTCCTGGACTTAGCAGAGCTGGACAAGTTGCTTGCAGTCTCCAGAATGGAGCCTTTTTTAAAACCACTAGGCCTGATCTATCACTTTTATCCTTGTGAATCAAATTCATCGTTTTCAAAAACTGAAAAGCATTGGTAGAACTTCTCTCAATTCATAAACTTTGATATATATTTCAGGATAAGACTTTATTTTTAAATTTAAGAAGAGAATAACACCCAGTAAACATAATTAAGGGTGTAATAGCAAACCAGCAATTTTCTGGATACATTGCATATCAAGAAAATAAAACTTGTAACATTACTGATTTATAGTTTCATCTAAAGATTCCTGTAGCCTGACACTTTCTGCCATTTTTAGGTATGAATGCAATGAAAATCTTTATTTCAAGACATTAATTCCTGTAATATTTCATTCCTGGAGGGGTTTTATCCTGACTGCTTGTTAAATTGTTCAAAATCCCAAACTCCTTTTTTTATCCAAATCTTGTTAATTTTCTTCTTTTTCCCTTTCTTTATCCATTTTATCTTATCCAGCTTGCAAGTAGAAAGGGGAGAGAGGAACCAGAAAAGGTTTAAGGGGTAAGGGGAAAAACAGTACATCCACTTCAATTCTCTATTCAGGTATAAAAATATTCTGCAAACATTTTCAATTTTATTATGGAAAACACTTCAACCAGCTCTAGAAGTTTAGGTGAAAATTGCCTAAGGTAATTCTGTCATGAACAGGAGACAGATATCCTCATCTTCCCTAGGTCTGATGTTTGGCAAATAAAAAGAAAAATTGTGGCAGATTAAAGTGACATGTCCTTTCCCAATTCTTGCTGTCATTTATTAGCTGGAAGAGAACTGCTTGATGTTTTTTTCTTCTTTCTTTTCTGATCTTTCTCTCTTATTTAAAAGGAATAAAAACAATTGGGCTGGAAACCCTCTCACAATCTCATAAAATGCCTCTGCAGGATACTGCATATTTTCTTCTCCATTCTGTCAGTTGTTATAGTATGTTTTATACAGGAAAGCTTTGGGAAATGTAAACCATGATTGCAGTATATGTCCTCTTGTTCTTGAAAGGCACTGTATTTAAGCAAGACTCATACCATGATTCCTGAGACCTATTTCTAATCCTGTCAATATCTCATTTTATGACCTTGGGCAAAACTTCTCTTTGCCCTTCAGGCTACACATCTGTTATATAGGAACAGAAATCTGAGATACTTTAGGGCATCATGAAGTTTAATCAATATCTGTAGATTCCTCTGAGAAGCTCAAAGGAAATTTGTCATCAAAATGGACAGTTCATACAAGTGTACATATACCCCTAACTTTCTGGAAGGCTTATCCTGAGGCAAGGAGTAGAGATCATAAGCTATATATTTGTTTCATTTACTGTCATCTTCCTACTACCAGCTGCATGCATGAATAGAGACAATCACTGCCCAATTTTTCTCATTCATTTGGTTTCTGTAAGCAAATGCAAACTCTGACATTGACCCTCAGGGCACCACTGGGCTGCCCACTTTGCCAAAGCTGGGACTTTCTGGTTGTTTGCTGAGCTGCCATCAACCCAAATATGGTGATTTTTCTCCTCTCTCACTTGTTTTACACAATACAGCAGCATGAGGAAATAGAAACTTCAAACTAGGATGTACTCACTGTGGGTGGCATCCCACTGTGAGTGCAAGGTAAAGGAGAGGTGAAGAAGCAGGAGAAATTAATTCAGCTGAAGGGTATTTTATGCTGTGAGTGCATTATCAGCCATAATGAACCACTCACTACCTAGGCCAGTGGTGTGGCCAATGACAGGCATTTTTAAAGCTTTTTTAAGATGACCATTGGTTGGTAGTGCAGTTGAACATGCATTAAAAATATAGTTATATATTGATAAGCTTCATATGATGATACTACTACTCAAAAAAAAGGCTTAATCAGGACCACACATACAGCTGACATCTGTGTTTGTAGTTCTCTGTTTCTTACAATCATGGGCATTAAATTTATCAATATGTTAACATTGGCTCAGAAGAAACAAGTATTTGGATGGGAAATTGTTATATAAAAGTTTACCTTGAAGGGCATTTTACAGATGTGAAATGCTGATAACTCACCAATAACTAACTGGGAAATCTGTGATTTTCTTGAATTTTTCACAGGTTTGCATCATGTACAGAGCATAGGCATTTCCAAACTCAAGGCTTTGATAGATTCCTCTAATTAGGTCAATATGATAAAATAGCTTTCTAAAACATGCTTTGAGATATATAGAATATGTATATATTGATCAACAATTCATCTCCTGGCAGAAGTTTTTAGTTACATGATTAAATTATATCCTAGGTGCCAAACGTAGATACTTTTCCTTTTTTTATTGCAGATGCTCTAAAATAAACCCAACTAAACTAAAAGTGCAAAACTCACAAATTATTGCCACCTACTGTTGTTTTTCTTCAGGAAAGGTTGCTGGAGTATAGTTTGCAGCACATCAGCACTTGCTGAGAAAGGTAGCAGAGAGGTGGAAGTCGTCTGATACAGGTGGATTTTCAGTCCTCTTTCCTGAAGTACCTGCCTGCAAACAGCAGTGCACAGACAGGGATGACTGCTGGGCTTTCTGCAGGGGGGTTGTGCACATCATAACTGTGTGTTGTTGTGCAGCCTGCTTCCTCTGAAATCCTTATTTTTCATCTGCAGGCTGCAATAACCTCTTCCAGTTACTCACATTGCCAGCCTCCATTCTCCTCCAGACAGAAGCTGCACTTATCCCTGTTTCATAATTACATGCTCATACAGAGTCGTGAATTGTTTTCTTTGGGATTAACATTCCTGTGCCAGTCCCCCAGGCCATCAGTCACTTCCTGGGATTTATGCTGTCCAGCCTCCTTCAGCATTGATCAAGTGCACTTGCTCCATCCTTTGCCTTGTTGCCATCTGTCCCTTCAGTTGTTGATAAGGTTAATTCAAGTTATACACCCAAGCCAGTCTACAGAGGGAAATCCTTCCTGGAAAAAGAAGCTGCAAGAGCTGCAAAATCTCCTGAAACACTGATATAGGCTACTCCTTACAGGCAAAGACTGTCATTTAAATCAAATATAAAAGTAAATTAAATAACAATGAAGTTTTAGTTTAGACAGGCAAGTTACAAACTGAGAAGACCTAATATGTGACAGTCTGATGTTTCATTTTCATCTGCCTTTTTAAAAATATGGTTGATGGAATATTTCAGATCTAAAGTATTTTATTGCAATAATGTAAATATTTATGGGATATATTCCCATGCTGCTCCATCTCTTTCAGCCATCCCTCCTCCAGGCTGAGATGCAGGTTGAAATGTGGGTCTTTGTTCAAATAAATTACATCAATACAGTAACGCACACAGCTGTTGACTTAATAGTGATTTCAGCTGCTAGTCTGATGATCACACACCACTTACTTCTTTCAGTAGTTCAGGTGATATTTTGTTGGGTTAATAATGCATTTCATGTAGGTGCTTTAATTATCCAACACTCCTGAAGTCAGGAAAATGCAAATGGGAGAGATTTGTAAGATGAAGAGATAAAGCAAAAACATATAAATGGAGGATCTAGGGTTTTATCTGAAGAAAACATCAACTGCTGTGCACAAAGTCTTAAATCTTAAAGATTACAAGTCAATTCAAGCCCTTCATTTTTACTCACAGCATAATAATTACTGGTCCTTTCTTGAAGAGGACAATTTCTTCCTTCCCTTTCTTTCTGAGGGTCACATTACAGTGACCTGTGTATATCACATATTTCCTTCATCTCTGCATCCTCTGCAGAAGCACAGTGAGTGGAAAAGGGGCAAGAAAATGAGAAAGAGGCAATCTTCTGGCAGAGGGATGTGTAAATGAGCAAGAAGAAAGGCAATGAATGGGGAAAGAGAAGAAAGAAGAGTAGATGAAAGTGGTGAATAGACTAAATAGACTGAATAGACTTGTGGTACCTGGCAAGTTGCTAACAAGAGGACAGTGTTGCCTTTTATACACAGGGTCTTTGATGTGGGATTTGGAAAAGCTGGAGCTCCTGCCTGTCGTGGGATGATCTTGTATTCCCCATCGCCTGCTGGAAGGTTTTTTTGTGCCTTCGGACTGCAGCCGGGAGGACTCTTCACGGCGGCTCACCTGACCTTGCAGCCGGAATGTTTACATACTTTTGCCCGGCTGGAGACTTTTTTTCCCTCTGCTGGTAGCGGAGGAGGAGGGGCTGCTCCCAACTTTTTTTTCCTCAGCTGTCGTCTGGAGAGGAACGGAGATCTGCTTCTGCGGCTTCTGCTCCTTTCTGGACGGTTTTCAGTTCGTTTCCTTCATCCGAGACCAGCTCGCCATCTCTGGGACTCGTGGTTGGGACCCCTCGATCCGGCAGGGCCCGGCTGGGCTCGGGCCTTGGGCCTGGGACACGTGAGAGAACTGTGGGGAAACCCATCGGCCTCCACCTCGGGGAAGGGAGGGGGGAGCTCGTTTTGTTGAATAAACAGGGGTTTTTTCACTCTCGTTTGAGAAATTCTTTCTCCCGAACCCGTGAGGGGTGGGTGCTGCCGGGACCTGCTTGCTTGGCTGGCAGGAGAGAGGAGGGAGACTCCCTTCCAGGTTGTTTCCTCCTCGATTTGTGTCCAAACCGGTACACTGCCCCAGTACATCTCCAAAGGATTGCTATTTTTCTCAACCTTTTATGGGTGTTTTTAACGTGCTCCCTGCAATGCCAAGCACTTCATCTCACTGGCCCCATGGCCATGTGCTCTGAAGACCCTCCCTCATATCTGTTCCTATCACCTGAAGTCCTTTCACACAATAGTGAAACTTGGGATAACAGGTGCATAGCCACAGCCAGATGCTGTCATGTAATCCATAAAAATGGAAAGTCTCTTGGTTTCACTAATGCCACAGAAGGAGATGTGTAGAGGAGTTCTGGAGATCATGGGGACATCCAGGCCTGAAACAAAACACCAAACAACATAATTACAGCTGAATTCAGGTTTGTAGAAGAAAAATATTATTGCAAGCACTGGATCTTACTAAAGAGCAAGGAGCAATAGAGTGACCCAGGCTTATAAATTGTACAGGCCACCTTTGATTTTACATATATTTTGCTTTTTCCCCTTTTCTTACATATGGCATGATATTCTGATTTATGCCACGGGACTTAAAGCCCAATTCACTTATCCGAATTCTAACTAGTTCTTTGTATATTATGATGAAGAAGCTTCACAGCTTAAGAAATGTATTTAAAAAGTAAATCAATACCTTTTTTTTTCATTGTGTCTCATTTCCAGCTTTCCAATTCATAAGACTTTGTTTCTGTTTCATGAGACTACTTTAATGGAGATTTCCAGATGAACTTCCCTATGTTGCTACTGATTTTGAATATTTCATCCAGTATATTCCATACGACAATATTGAAAGGAAGTCTAAAGTGCTTAATATTTATAATGGATTTGCTATGAACTTGGTTCTCATTTGAATAAATGGATTGTGCCATATTTTCATTGATCTTTTTAATGAAATATCATTTAGCACTTTTTTAATACATCCACTGAATGGAAAGCTTTATTCTCCAAAAGTCTTTGCTCATAATTCCTGCTGAACCTTTACTGAGGCTGGATGACAAGTACAAGGTACAGCACTGGAGGTATAAATGACCCTTTGAAATTACTCACTTTGTTTTCAGTCTCATTCTTATTTATTACTGAGCTGATCTTTGCTCTCCTAGCACAGGAAGATAGAGTTCCTTAAATCATGCCTATTGCAGTAGTGGAGCTTTACAGCAAAAGCCATTGGACTGCCAGAATTTTTTAGGTAACAGAGGATGGTGGCACAATTTCTGTCTGCTCAATGCCTCAACTTTTACAGACAGGCTGACTTTAAAACTTTTTGACAGTCAAATGTTACGTTATAAACTGAAAAGTGTGTGCGCATTTCTAAAGGGTTAGCCATGTACTTGAAATGATGAAGTTATGGTGTGGTTTCCCTTTTGAGGTATTAAGGCTTTTAAGGTTTGTTTTTCTCACCATTTCAAAGTCATTCAGGAGTATCCATCTAATACAGTCATAGAAAAATTGCTCTCTTTTTTCCCTTTGGGGTTCAAAAGAGTCTTTCTTAGGCTTCTAGAAAAATAGAGGAAGAATGGCATCCTACATATGAATTCTAAATGGGTAGGATATTATTTTTCATAGAAGGTTTTAGTTCTGCTAGAATTTTATTTGTTTATGAAAGGTATTTGTAAGCTTTACCCTTCTTGCTATTAAGATTCATCTAACCTTCTTGTCTATACATGCAGTGACAAAATCAGACTTTTAAATCAGACCAATTACCTATTAGCCCTGTAATCAGGGAGAGACTGTCACAGCAGCCCACCACTGGGCTCAGGTCACAGTCTGGAGAGTTGCCAGTGAATATCCATGTTCCTGACATGAGAATCAAATTACTCTCTTACAAGCAGTGTCCAGAGAGAGACTTTTCTCATTAATTATACATGGAAATTGAGATCCAGCAACATCTGACGAGGTTCTGTATTTCAAGCCTTGGTTTTCTGATGCTGTCAGCAGCAGATCAACAATCTAATTAAAATGCCCATCAAAGCAGATCTGAAATACATTAAATGATTCCCATTAATGTCATATTTAATTTAGTGGTTCAGTGTTGAAGATGTTCATCACTGCCCTTTGCTATGTTCTGAACTTCTGGGCAAGTTTTATAAATTATATTTACATTTCAAGAAATATAAACACACTGTTTACAAATCTGATATCTCTTCTGCCTTTTCACTCCCAGCTTTCTTGCACCTGGGTTGCCAGCTACCCCTTGGTTACTTCTTCAGAACACCCTGAGAAACTTAGAAAGGATGGGGGAATTGCAACCAAGGGGAATGGCACCAGCTTTTTTGCTGTTTGTTCTCCCTGTCCTTCACAGTAGGATTTTTGTCTAATTGTAGAAATTAGCTCAGTCTAGTGAGAAGTCCTGAGGGAATGGTCTGACGTTGTGTCAGGGGAGGTTTAGGTTGGATATCAGGAAAAAGGTGGCTGGGCACTGGAAGAGGCTCCCCAGGGCAGTGGTTACTGCTCCAAGCCTGAGAGAGCTCAAGAAGCATTTGGCCAATCCCTCAGGCACAGGGTGTGACCCTTGGGGATGCTGCCATGCAGGGCTGGGGGTTGGACTCGATGATCCTTGAGGGTGCTTCCAACCCAGCATATTCTGTCATTCTGTGATTCACTGACACGATGGGATGGCTGGACCTTCCCACTGACCATCAGTGTTCTTTCTGGCTGCTGTGCACTAGCACTAGAACTCACGGGGTACTGTGAGTAAGGAAGACTGAATTGCAATCTTTGATAGAGATAGCCTGTCAGAGGTCAGATGGGATGTGAAGGTCTCAACTTCAAGCACTGTAGAATTAGTTTGCTATTCTTTCTTGTGGGATAGTCAGGAATGTAAAAGGCATCTGTCACTAAACCCCCTCACACACAGAAGAAGAAAAATATGTATTCTGAGAGAGTATGTTTACCTCTTTTTTCTCTTCTACAGATGGCTATGTTTTTATTCTAAAACAGATTTGTGTTTGGGATGGAGGGAAAGAAATAAACCTTATTATGAAAAAAATTTCTCTAAACCACAATTGTGTAATCAGTGTATATATGTTGCCTTTGTATACATTGCCTTACTCTAAAATAGCATCTTCGAAGGAATATGTGGAAACTTTACATTATTGATATTAGTGTGACAAGAACTCATACTTTTTTGTCTAATAAAACTGTGACAAAATTAGAACACTTCTGCTGAATATTTTAAGACACTATGAAAAATTCAAAATTCAGAAGAATGCAAATATTTGGCATCTTTGGTGATCTTGGAAAGATGTCAAATAGTATAGCAGAATTGCAGCCAAGAAGAAAGTGGTGACTTTCCCAGAAAGATTTTTTCATTACCTGTGAAAATCAATTTGTTTCACATATCTAACTCTAGTCACCACCTAAAGAACAATACTAATTAGGAAATATTTTAAATAAATTGGACGCATTTTAATTTTGGAGAGAAGCCACAAAATCATTCTTTTATAGTGACATGATAAGGGATTTTTACATAAACACACACCAAAAAGTCAGTTACCAGAAGGAATAAAGACCAACTGTTTGAAGATTATAAACACTGTATTATAGCAAGAGTAATTCAAACAGTGCCTGTCTGAAATAAATGGTATGAAGTTTAGCAAGACTCAGATGAATGTTAGCATGTAATATTTACAGTTTTAGGATATCACAATGTCAGAATCTGTTGCTCTGGAAAAATCACCCAGAGTAAATCTCATCTCATTGTACAAGAGAGAATTGGGAAAAAATCATGACTTTTTAGAACTATATACGTATCTCTGAAAGGGAGTAAGTCTTTAATTTTGAGAAAGTCAAATTTTTTTTCCATGAGTGGGATTATATGGCATTAGTGGTTTACTGAGACTGTTTACAAAGAGAAACAGAAATGTGTTTAACTCAAATGAATTATTTATTTGTGATATGCTAGCAGAGCAGGTCAGCCTTGTAATTCCTGTAGCCTGCCTTTGCAGAACATTGACCTTAGATGTGAACAACCCTTGGACACTTTGGCTGTATCTATACCAGTGTCAATGAATTGAAAAAGGAAGACTCCTAGAGGCTGTAATTCAGTCATCCATACCATAATATTGTTACCTGATACACTTTTGGACCAAAGCCCAAGCACTGTCAAATTTTTGGGTTTTAAAGGGGGCAGAAATTATAGTTCCTACAACCCTGAAACTTTCCATGCAAATATATCATTTCAGCTGAACCATTCACAAGTATTTTGCTAGAAAAGCAAAAAAATTGTTGCTTTCTGGGTGAATTGAATTATGTTCTTGGCAACTCTTAGGAACTTCCTGTCAAAATTCCACAGTCAAATTAAAGCAGAAATCAAATGTGATTTTTCTACTTTTTATCTGATTTGACTTTCCTTCTGTGTACAACTTTCTTTCTCTTTTTGTGTGCCAGTCTGTTTTTCTCTCTGAACTCTTTCATTAATCCTAAGAATGAAGTTATTTATTTGGAGTACAATGAGTTCACACAAGATTACCTTGAGAAATGATAATTTTAGGTTCCCTACAAAGACATCCTTCCATTGCCAGTAACAGTGTGATAAAGTTGTTCTAGAGAAATATTAATCATACAGACTTTTAAAATATAATATGTTGGTCTCCAATGGTTTAGCAGTAATAATCGTTTATTTACAATTTGATAATTTTAATTGCATTGGGAAAAAACCCAACTATTTTCTCCTGTTTTCAATCACAAACAACTTTAGCTGTTTGTACTTTAGAAAGAAAAGTGGAGGAAGGCCCCTCTTTCCTCCATGGTTTCTATGCTTCCTGCTGGTTTTGAGCTTGCTTTCTTGTAAAACTTGTCAATTTTAGATGTGTATGTCAAAGACATTTGTTCTGTAGAATTCTCTAAAACACGCTTTATTTCAGGCAATAATTATTTTTTATTTACTTTTTTCCAAGTATTGTCCTATTTTTTGGGGGTAGGAGGGGAGCAGAATATGTTCTGTGGCTCCAGAGAAAAGACCAGGTTCTGGTCATCTGGAGAGGAAGAAATTGTCTCTAATGTTGTCCCATTTTGATAGATATGCCAGGGAAACCATGTTTTGTTTTGTTTTGTTTTGTCTTTCTCAGGAAGCATAATCTGAATTGGATGGCAAAGAAAAACAGATTGGAAGTGGAATTAAATTACACTTAGTGATTATGGTATTGCAGAAGCACTTCCAGCACATTTTGGGGTAACTATATTACTTCTGCCTTTCCTAGAGGCAGTGAGTATATAGAAATGCACTTAACCTGTGATCAGATCCTGTACCCCAAGGCTTATATTTCTCACTGCAGGTAAGCAGGGAGCCAGGATTAGTGAATAAGTGCAATAAAACTCAGAAGTTCTGATGTTTTTTGCTGTCAGTAATATGAGCACAAAATCAAGTTCCAATTTATCACTACCTACCAAAATCCTATTTAGCCTCTCCCAGAATAAGATAGCTGCTGCAGTAGGTGATTTATTCCATATTTTTAATATAATTTTATTTTTTTAAAAAAGAGTCTTTTAATCAGATGTTTCCTGCACTGATAAATCTGACACCTCTCCACCCTTTGAAGACTTTCTTAGACATAACAGGGTTAGTGAAGTTAATGTGTTAAAAAAGTACAGCAAGATTTCCTTTCGGAGACAGAAAATTATGCATTGAATTTAAGTCCTCTGAAATGTGTCTAGGTGTACACTCAGGGGGAAAAAGAAGATTAAGTATTCCAAGTGTTATGTTTTTACAATATAACACAGAACTAAGTGTGAATAATCAGAATATTCTGGCGTGTGAACTGACAGAAACCAGGGTAATGTGACTCCCCTTCCTTCACTGATGCTTACAAGAATTATCTTGCTCTGCTTCTTACAATTCTTCTCTGAGGATTTCCAGATTCTTTATAAACACAGACAAATCAAGACTCCTAAGAGAATAGCTCTCTGTAGTCCAACCATGCATATAATCTAAATGTCTTCTTTACGTATGCTGTAACAAATCTCACAGACACAGGTCCCTGGAAAGAGCTCTTGTAGGCAGGAACCCTCTCAGCCCTTGCAGGTGACAGGGGGTGCTGGGCTTCCAGGGGGAGGGTGAGTGTGCATGTGGCAGAGCATCACCTGCTTCTGTGCAGAGAGCTTCATGAATTGTTAAATTTGGCTGTCAGCTTATGTTTGCTTTCTGTGATCAGATGCTTCTGAGGCAGGATCCAGGTAGCCTGATACTCAGCTGATACACTGCCTGGGTCTCCTGAGTCTTTCTGTTCCAGTAAAGAGGACAAAGAATTTATTGCAGCCAACCTCGTTGAACTGCCACTTGGAAACCCCCCCCCCATGCATTTAAACAATGGTATTTCTTTGTTAGACTCACATCTTTTATAGTCCTACTCAATTAACCTCACATGGCTGTCAAGGCTTTGAGCACAGCACTGTCCAGGTACTTCAGCCACTGCTGTGATGTAATTGAGCATTAAAGACCTAATCACTAACACCAGCATGATTTTAGAGCATATCTTAGAATGACTGCATGGTATGAAACCCAAAACTGCACTTCCAGACATATTAATTAATTAATTTAAGCTTATTAATGGCACATGCATGGAAAACAGCTTTTGGAGACAGTTTTCCCCTATGAGCGCAATTAGTTGAATAAATACATACAGATAATTCAACACTGTTGTCACCAACATGTAGTTGCAAAAGCTGATTGTTCAGATGTTTGCATACCACTGACACATGTGCTGAAAACTGGTGTGAGTGTTGCTCACCAAAACTCCTGCTATCAGTTTCCTCTCAGTAGTGAGTTTCCTGCTCTATGATTATGGATGTATTCTCCTACTGAGTTGAAATAAATACAATTAATTAATGTTTCTCTGGAGAATCCTCCACTGGGTGTCTACAGCTTCCATAGGTGGGTGATAGTGCAGCTGCAGCAATGAAGGTGGCAAAATATCTCCTCAGTTTAGAAAAAAAAAGGAGTAAAAACATATTTTGCTTATTTAATCATCTCGATGTATCTCAAAAATCCTGAGTTAGGTGTTTGAAGCCTTTATTGATTCTACAGCAGAAGAGAACTTTCCACACTGACATGCAGACAGCTGCAAGCAGGTGGGTGTTTTGCTGTTTTCATAATGCATAAAATGGTCTAGAGAGCTAGACACCTGGCTCAGCATTTCTGAAGGTTTCAGATGAGTGCAAAACTGACTGCTCAGCCTGTTACTAAATCATAAAAATGTCCTTATTGTGCTCGTTCAGTATGGAGTACATTCACACAGATTTTTTTTCCATCCTGCTTATCCAAAGCTAGGTAGCCATCATTCCATGTCTTTGGGCAGTGAAGGCTTAAAGGA
Source organism: Notiomystis cincta (assembly GCA_013398075.1). NCBI lineage: Eukaryota > Metazoa > Chordata > Aves > Passeriformes > Notiomystidae > Notiomystis > Notiomystis cincta. The sequence continues at coordinate 18,929 of VZRX01008701.1, read as the reverse complement.
TACAGCTCTGGTAGCATATCCAGATATGATAACTATTCATATCTGTGAACATGCAGGCCTGCAAATGCATTGTAAAATCCATGCACAAAGAGCCCAAATTAGTGCCTTATGCCACCCTAATGTTCTGGTGAGTCACAGAATCTCTATCCTGTAGGACCTGATAATGGAAGACTCTCCATTTTAATCCATGGAAGAAGCTCAGCTTTGATACTGAAGAGCTGCAACCTGGGTTCTACACATGTGGGTACTTACTCCTCAGTAACTCTTTGGCCCCTGGCATTTCTTCTGCTGTGTTAACCACAGCAGAGGATTCAGTGTGACAGAAATTGATTCAAACCAGCCTTTGTCATGTATGGTACCAACAGCCTACAGTCATCTGATGATAAAAATTTTCCATCACATGTTTTGAGTCTAATTTCCAAGAGGTTGAAAAATACATTCCCTTCATCAATCCCCTGAGTAACCACTACTGTCATCATCAAATTATGTTGGAGGTGCTGTGTGGTGTCATAGCAAAATTAGAGGTTTCTCCCACTGCAAAGTGTCTTGGTGTACAGTATTAAACACACAGCCTTGTACTTGTGGCTCAGAGAGTTGTCACCATAAGGAAGGGTAGCAGAGTGATAAAATATCTGGCTGTCTGAAAAAGACTCTGGCTCTTTTCAATTCAAGGACACAAAGAATGACTCTGCTCAATTTCTATCTACAGCATAATAAAGACAATTTATAGTCAAGTGGAACAGAATTTGAAGGCAGATTTCATCGAGTAATTATTCTGAAAAAAGTTAGATTTTGCTTTAAATATGTGGGATTTCAATAACAGGTGTAATGCATTTATAAATGGCCATGTTTTTGTAACTAGTGCTGCTGGAGCAGCTTTGTTGCAGTGGTATCCATGTGATCTCAGAATCTCATTCAGTTATGAAAAGCAGAAAGAGGATCACTCACTGAAAAATACCTTGGGCATCTATATGAATTTCTCTATTTTTAAATGATCTTGTAATTGCAAATACCAGGATTTTTTTTCCTTAGGTGCATTTAGGGCACTTATGAAGGTCACATTTTTGGGTTAGCCTTTTTCTAAGTAACCTCAGGGTGTTTCATCTACATTTAAATCATTGGAGTTATGAGTTTTATTATTTTTCCCTTTAAATTTGTTCAGTGCAGAGCTCTCTGCTTCAGCCCTTCAGGACATCTCAAACTTGTTGGGTCAAGGAAGGATTTTCCTGAAACTGAATTTTGGGGTTTTGAGCATTTGGGTATTTCTGAGGTGCTCTGTGCTGTTAGACCAAAAGAGTAAGTTAGCAGCCTCATCCTTGTTCTAAGGGCATGCTTTCGACTGAATTACTTTAAGCTATCATATCTTCACACAACTTTTGCCATTATATTAAATTGATGGACTTTTCAGGAACTTTCCCTCAAGATTCTTCCTTCAAAATGTTCCATGCTTCCCATGACTCAGATGAGATTTAAAGCAGCAGGCTTAATTTCAGTAGCAAAGTTTCATCATATTAAATTTCATGGAGCTATGTGTCTTTCATTTGAGAACTCTTACTCCTTTATATTAGAGCTGGCATTTTCATAACAGCAATGCAAGTCTTGTTTTGTGTATACAGGAATGAAAGCAGGAGAAAATAGTGCACAGGATAAGGAGATGGTTTTGGGCAGAAAGAAAAAGACTTTCTGTCTTCTGCACTCCTGCCTCTCCTGACCTTTTGGAATATTCCCACGGAGTAATCTGTCTCTAGAATCACCTCTGAAATTTGTCTTGAAGATTTTTATTTGTAACAGGTGAGGAAAGAGTTAACAAGTAGCTGGTAAGCTCTAGGGACCAATGCTTGGGTTCACTCACTTGTCATCTTTAATTTAGTAGTCAGTCAAGATGCATAGGAAATCAAATAATGTAAGAATATAAAAATATTATTGGTGTTTATGAGCTTTCTTTCCCATGCCAAAGGCTTTAACTAACCCAGCAACAAGTACAGCTTTTTATGCTACATGCTCCAAAGCATGAACCCTGACTCTAGCTCAGAATTTAAGCTGCAGACACTCCATGTAAATGCATAAGATTAAGGGCTTGGCCTTAATCTTGTACCTATTTTATTTCTATATTTTCAAAATATGCAGAATGGATGGCTGCTGTTTTCTATTTTACAACCCCCAGCCCTAACTGCATCCTCGGCACTAATGTTATTACTGTCTGTGTATCATTATCATCCTACTGTAAAACAGAATATGATGACAAATCCAAATTTGTTCTTTTCCTGATTTTTGGACTTTTATGAGATTCTTGAATTGCTGAAATATAACCACAATCCTGAACTTGTAGCCTTGTGTAAAAACCTTCTACTAGATTGCAATAACTAAAAATATTTCTATTTATCTCTGGAAACTCTGAAGAATCTTATAGTACAATAGGCTTTTTTGCATTTAGATTTTTCCAATATTAACTATATTCCCACCCATAATCCTTACCCTATTCTTGTCAGAGGATCACTAAAATACAAATACAGTAAGGGTCTTTATCAGAATGAGCACTTCTCCTTACTATGTAGGCTGAGAACAATCCAATAATAAAATAGGATCTATAGACTTTATATTTCTTAACTGAAACCTATAAATCTAAGCTTAGTTATACACAATACATCAATTTAGGTGATAAAATAGAATTTAAGGCTTCAAGCTACAGTCCTGATTTTAACTATATATTGACTCAAATCCTAAACCAAGAATTTACAGCAGATATTGGTTATTAGTCACAAACACTGCTTCTGTTGAATAGAGAATCAAACAATGAGGGAAATAATGTTCTAAAGGAGAATATAATTGAGTGTCCTGAGTATGAACAAGCCTTGTTATAATCATATGAGGTCTTATGGAATTCAGAAACAAACAGAACACCTAATAATTTGAATTTCCCAAACTTAATCCCAAAGTAATTCTAACTGCAAACCTGCCCAGAGGAAAAAGTATTTTTAAAAAAAGGTATGTGCATTAGACCTTACCAGCACCACCCCTTCTCCAGTTTCCTTAGACCAGCTTCCTTTGTTCACTTTCTTTGGGTAGGGAAGGGGACAAATGCTGCCTCAAAGGATTTAGTAGCATCTCATTTCCTTTGACAAATGCTGTTGCATTGACTTTTTCATGTCAGAGAGTGTGTTGAACAGAAACTTCATTACTGCCTGACAGCAATGATCGTGTATGTTATTCTGAGCAATGGGGATAAAAAGCATTTAAAATGAGAGAGCAATCAATAATTTGCGAGGCTGAGGGTTGCCTCCCTATTTGGCAAGCCCTGACTCCATTAAATACCCCTTTTTAAACACCCATTTGTGGGTTGCAGTTTAAATTACTGTTACTTTTGTAGTGTAAAGTCATATTCAGCCATTGGTTGCTCCTTGTTGCCTTTCAATCAATAATTTAAAAGCACTTTGAAAGCCTTAATTGAGTCTCGGGGTTAAGCAGTCGTGATAATGAATGTTGTCACTTGTAAGAAAGAAACCTGTTATGCCATGAAATCTTATAGCTGCCTCAGATTCTTGTCTCTTTCATTTATATTTACTGCTTATCTATCTTTTCTTTTGAGGTTTCAATGGCAATGGTCACAGGGACAGAAACTTCTGATTATCTGAAAAACAGTCTTCTGATGGATCTGCAGGAAGTCTTTAAAAAAGACCTAGATAGTATTTAGCAGTTTATAGCATGCAGTTAGATTTTTAAGGAAACTTCTTACTTGCAAAACAAACCTAGAAACAGTTGGTATTGACAAGGTCAGATTGACCTTTTTCTCATATTTCACATTTGTCTCATGAATATTACTGCAAAAAACCCAAACCAAACCCAGGACTCAACTTTCACCTCTTGGTTTGTACTGATCATTAAAACTAAGCACACTTACAAAAGGCCTATGAAGCTAGAGAAGCTTCCAAGTTAGGCATCAGTAAAAAAATAATAGTAAAACAGTCCATAAACTGACATGGAGTACGTACTCTTAGGCTGCTTTCACCTCAGTGAAGTTATTACGTGGATATCACACAGCAAGTTACTGAGAGAAAGAGAAATATCAATTGTATTTTCCACAGTGAAAGAATAAATCCTAAGTATGGGTATAAATAATATCAACATTAATTGTATATTGATATGTCTTCTGTTAGCTCCATAATCTGCCACTCTTTTGACAATACATTTTTTGCTTGAAGAAATGCCAATTAGTACTATCCTGATGTCTCAAAGTTTTCACATGTTAGAGTGTTAGACAATATTCTTCTGTTCAGATTGAAAAGAGATGAAATCATGGGGTTTATATTCTTTTGATACAAGATTCCAGGTTTAGAAATGAACTTGAAGATTATGTGCTCTCAGCCATAGAAAGTAATTTGTCTTTTTGTGGAGCTCTATATGACAGAACTGTTTTTTTCAGTTAGGCAGACATAGAGAAGTCTGATTTCAAATGTATGATGCCATAAATCTAGGCTGTGGAAATATCATACTGGCCAGCTGACACTTCATCTACTCCCTTTTTCAAAGCACTTTCCAAACCACTTGCAGGTGGTTTTTTATCACTATACCTCATGTCACCTTCTAAACTAAGAGTTAGAAAGGTTGAGGTTGGAAGGGACCTCTAGATATTATCTAATTCAACCCCCCTGTTCAAGTAGAGTCACTGAGGGCAGGCTGCCCAAGACCATGTCCAGTTAGGTTTTGAGCATATCCCCAGTTATCAATGGATATGAATGCCTAAAACTACTTTATATATTACAGCTACTCCAAGTATGGTGGCAACCATCACACTGGGTGTCTGGCTTGTGGGATGTGTGCTTTATGGGTCAGAGGAAATGCAAACACTGTCCCTTTCAAATAAAAACCTCATATGGGACACTTTCCACCTTATCCTCCTGCTTTCAAGCAGAAGTGTTTTTTCCTTCAGGGGCACTACAGTTTCTAGCAGAGTCAGGCATGACTCCAGGAAGTTTCTCTGTGTGGTATCTGCTCTGAGTGTGGTCTGATCCACAGGACACCTCCAAATCTGAGCCTGCTGATTGTCTGCACTCCTAGCAGGAAGGGTGTCATGAGGACCAGCACTGCAGCAACCTTCCTTCCTATTTCCCCTCCTGAGAAGACTTTTTCTCCCCCTTTTTTGAGGTTCCTTCAAGCAGTCACAAGGACCCATGACTCTCCTTTGAAGGTCTCCCCATCCTCCTGGTGCAGGCTGTGGCAGGGACAGAAGGGGACCAGAGGGTTTTGTGGGCAGTCTGAACCCAGACTGAATTCAGGCAGACTGTAGGATGAAATGCAGGTGCCAGGGGTCCTGGCATGCAGGTCCAGCCTCTCCAGCACAGCATATTTGCAGCTCTGACCATCTGGACTGTCTTACACAGGCAGTTCCATCTGCCACCTGCTTCATGTCCCAATTTCCTTTCTGAGGTTGATCCCATCTGGTTTTAGCTCCTTTTCCTGCACTGTAGGAACACCACAACTCTCTAACCAGACTCTATGCACATTTCTACATAGGCACCATCCATTCCCTTAGGAAGAGTAATATTACTTACAGTTAAAATGTTTTCTAATTCACTGAATCACCAAGGAATAACAAATGTGGAAAAGAGTGGGCATCATTACTCGCCCACTAAAACCACACCTCCCTTTACCAGCTCCTATTTATAGCTTTGGAAATATTAAAGTTTAAGTTGACCCTACAGAGATAAGTACGTGGTAGTATTGTGGTTATGCAGGTGTCAGTGTTATGTTAATGCCCCAGTACAATAAAAATCTGATTGGTATTTTCATTGCTGTATTCATAGTTGTTTATTAACATAGAAAGAGGCAGTCCAGGAGTTAGGAACAGCATCCTTTTCTCACAGCCACTGTTTCAGAGCACTCAGCCATCTGCTGGCTTGCCTACCTGTGATAATCACTCCTTCTCCCTGCCAAATTTTGTGCTGCACCATGCATGACATTTCAAATGATTTGATGGACTAATTTGCATTTTTCAAATAATTTTGCATGCCAATTAATTTCAGTTTGTGCTTAATCTGCCCTTCCACAAACAGCATTATGGAAAGACACAGATAAACACAAACTTTGCCTGTTCTGAGTACATCAGAGAGGGAGGCCAGGGCTGCTGGGGTAAGTTTGTGGGTAAGTGGGTTGGAAAGGTATTCATGAGGGGTGTCTGAACTCCACTGTGATAGTAGCAGGTATGCAGGAGCATTATGCTTTGTGTGCATGGCTGTCAGGCAGCAGGGCAGGACAGCAGCAGGCTGTAACTGTGTGCTCTTCTCTGTGGTGCTGGTGTGCCTGGGAGAGCTGAGGCAGCAGCGTAATCTTCTCAGGCAGTGGAAACCAGGAGATTTCCTTTCCCTCCCAACCAAGCCTTTGTCAAACCCATCCCTTACACCTGTCCTGCCCACCTTCCAGCTGCTGCCACGACTGGGTGCCTGAGGACCGTCAAAGGCAGCAAAGGCCAGATGGGAGATCAGCAGAGGGGTGTCCAGATGTTTCAGATGTCCAGGTGCATGAGTTTCTGCCAGGAGCTGAATAAGAATCAAAGGGCATAAAGCCTGAAGCACAAAATTCCTGTCCCTAGACCTAACTTCAAATTAAAGAAATAGGAGGGGAGAAAGGCAGAAAGACATCCCTCTCCCATTTTTCAATGTCATTTATACTGTGTAACTGCAGATACCCAAAGCTCTGAATGAACTGGACAACTCTGGGCTAAGCTCTTATGAAGATATGTCTTTCCTCCTAAAGAGTACTTCCAAGTGATGCAATTAAACCTTCTCATTATGATTTTTCAACATATTGAAATAATAAATTGTATGTCCAAGGGCAACCCTTCCAGTCAAAATTCTCCAGCTTCAGACTTTATGGATGCTCCAAAAGATTTCCTTTTCTCAGCAGCACCCCTGACCAACACCGTATCTTCACAGGTTGGACTAGATGAACTTAGAGGTCCTTTCCAGCCTAGTTCATTCTGTGATTCCACACCACAGTCATGGCAGCCTCTTCTGATGCTGTGGGACAGGTGGTAGGCTGTAGGGAAAGCTTCCCAAAAGGTTACAGGGGATTTGCAAAGGGAAAAACAATAATTAATGCACAAAATACTGCGTGTCTCCTGTACTTACAAAGTCTTTGGGGAAGTTGTTGCTTTCTTTATTTCCTGTGATTATAGGTGGCCTAGAGTTGCTCTCTACAAAGCTAATTTTCCAGGTTACTTAAATGCCTATTTTTAGCCATTGTGCTAAAATGTCTGGCTAAAAATTAAGGACATATTCTCAAGGTTGGCAGATTCAAAGTATGACGTATTTTCTGTGTGGAATGCACTTCAAAGTCCTTGTAATGTGCTCTACTGATTGATTTTTATCAAGAACAATCAATTCTTTTTTATTTCATCAGTCCATATGAAAAACAAGCAAAGTTTGTTTGTGTGATGAAAAGGGAACTCTTTTATGAAAATATTTTAGTTTATTACCAGTCTTCCATATGGCCACTAGAAAAGAATGGCATAAACACAATCTACCATAAAGTTCTGGGAAAGTATCGACCTTGCCCTCTTTCATTTTTCTTAGTTTCAAAAGGGAATTCAACTGCACTTATCAACATCCCTACACTGAGAGAAGTGGATATGTGAAGGTCCTGTGTTCACACTGGGGTTTTTTGTCAGATATCATAAGCAAATGGTTAGTGGTTCTGACCACTTGCAATATCTAACAACTTCTGTACATCAGATGAGTGCCAGGCACCTTGAGCAATCACATCTGTGGCTGTTTATAGCCATCTCCCACAGTGAATTAAATCATGATAAAACTTTTTATTAGTTTAATTTAGAGAAAAGCTGAAATCCTTCCATTTCTTCCTTGAGGGGAAACATACATGGTACAGCAGGTTAGAGGAAGGATTTAAATGTTATGTGTTGGGGTTTAAGCCTTCAGAAATAAGGCGAGGAGAAACCAGATTGTTCTTAAATTGGTCTGCTTCTATGGGACTGCTTTATCGCTCATAAAAATGTGAAGCCAAATGAGAAATCTCTTAAGGTATTGGACTAAGGCCAGCAGCCTCTAAGTAACATTTACAGGAAGTTGTCACCAAAATGTGACCTCCACCAGTAGCCTGAAGACCCTTTATTTGTATGAAATCCCAACAGCAATTGCAAAAATTAACATTAATATAAAGTACACAAGGACTTGGAGAGATGCCCATGGTATTTTTCTGGATTTCACACTCTTCATGGTTTTTTTGAGAGGAAAGAAAGTCAGGAGACTCAAATGTGTGATATGTATACTCATTCAGAATATGAATTATGTTTATAAAATGTTCTTCTTACTGACAGAATAAACAGCCCTATTTAATGCCAAAGGAAATTCAAATCACTCGACCTTTTGTGAGCTGCAGGAACCTGGGTCTTCTCCATCCCCTCAGATATTGTAGTGTATTTCTGTAATTATGCATGAGGAATATGTAAATGCAACTACTGTGTGAAAGAAAAGGGAATATATGCTAAACAAAGCTATTGAAAACATTTCTGCATAATGCTACCAGAAAAGTGTTAGGCTTTGTGAATAAGAGTAATAAATTGTGTTTGTTTCTTCAGCACTCACAGTGCCACACTGACGTATTCATCCTTACAACAATTCAGCGAGGAAAGAAAACCACCTCACTCATTCCATACTGAATGGAAGTGCAGAGAAACACCATTATTTACAAAGAGTCACATGAGAACATCGTGCCTCAAAAAGATTCAAACAGCAGTCTAGCTGCTCTCCCTGCTCCCCTCCCTTATCAAGAAAACCACACTTCTTTTTCCAGTCAGTAACCAGGAATAGAATATAAGAACTGAAAGACGACCTTACACAAAGAACATACCAATGAAATTGAGGGACTGGATTTTTTAGAAATTCTTCCTGAGATTTCTTAAAGAATTTTGGGACCTTGTGCAATCTCTGGGATTGCCTACTAGTATTGCTAAAACCACTGTCCCTTCAGTGTTTTGCAATTTATATGATGAAGCTATCTGTACAATAGCAATCAGTTAGGGACTCATTTTTCCAAATGCACCTGGAATTGTGGCAGGAGCAGATAGGGTGCAAAGGAATGAGGCTCAAAGACAGAAATGTGAATGTGAGTGAAAGGCTTGAGGACCTGAGTACTGAGCAAAACTGGGAACAAACAGACCTATAATAGGAAGGTTAAAAGGCAGAGTAGCTAGGGACAAAGCAGCAGAAATGATGAAGCAGCAGAAGAATGTTTCAGTGCAGAGGAAACCCTTGAGACAGCAAGAAGACCTTTCTGCCAGGAGCAGAGAAGGATCCCAAGGTGTGGCCTCACTAGTGCCAAGTACAGGGAGACAATTTCTTCCCTGGTCCTGTTGGCCACATTATTCTTGGTACGAGCCAGGATATCAATGGCCTTCTTTCCCCTGCTTTTAAATAAATCTCTTAATTTGCCATTCTTATTCCTCCTTTTTTCCTGTACTATAAGATACCTTGATGACTTGGAGAATTCTTAGTTTTCTTAAGCTCATCCTAAGCCACTGCACACATCATTTATTGTGCTCTTCTCATGTAATTCAAACTCTATATTAAAGATATCTGAAGAGCAGCTTTGTAGAATGGCAAATATCATTGGTACCTCTGTGTTTGCATTTATTTGCATTTAATATATGAAGGATGGTAGAAGTAAAATTAATCCTTAATATATGTGTACCTATATCTTTTTTAATAACTTAGCACCATTGCTGCTCTTCCTCCAGTACCTCTTCCAATTCCCATGTGTTATGATTAGGTTTAATTTAAGCCTGACAGAATCATCCTGCTAAGGTTCATATCCATACTTTGGAGACAGAATATGACTTTCATTGGTTTTAAAGTATCACACTTCTAGTAAGCTTCAGAGTTGTAGGGACTTTTCAGATCTCCTGCCAATATTATTAGTCTGTGTTCAATATGCACCTAATGGAACATTTTTAGTGCAGCTGTCTTATCATGATCAGCTGTGGGCATGGCACTGCACTTCTGGAAACTGGACATGTATATTTTCTACCCTTATTCATCACCATCCATATTAAGATTATATCTCTCTTCTGATTTTTTTTAGTGTTTTCCACAATTTTTTGTTCAGGAATATGTAATGAAATTTCAGCCCTTTCTATGAAAAAAAAAAAACCCAAAACTGATATATCATTTTTTTAGAAATAGCTGTATACATTGCACTGAACTTTACACTTAATTGTTTGATTCTAAGAAGTGAATTTTGTAGCCTCATATTTACAAAACTTTAACATCTTGAACAAAATAGATTCAAATGAACAGATCTAACTAGAAATCTGGTATATCTAACCCTGTTTTCTTAACAACACATAGGGATGCATCCCCAAGAGCTATGGAGAGGTTTGCCTGTATGTGTGGAGAAGAAAAGTGAGATACTTTCCAGAGTACCTGATATTCTAAAGTTCTCCCTCTTCATTTACTGTGGGGCAAGAATAGAGTGATTAACTTTTTATATAACTATAGCAATAAGAATAATTTCTTACATGGCTATAGCTAATATCTGTGTTAGGATTTTTATCCCTTGGTATAATCCTAATTTCTAACTCTGTAATAAGGCAATAAATTGGTTTGAAGGAGGTTCTTCCCTCATCATGTTTTCCATTCTATCTATGAACAGCAGCAAACCAGAGTTTGAGTGCACCAATGATCAGCAGTGATTGTGAAACAGCCTAGGAGCCTTCAGAAATATGGATCTAAGGAACAAATCCCTTTGTTCTGTGCTTCCATTGCAGTTGGTGAGTATTACAAGAAAAAGTTATTTGATCTTTGATTCCAACACAAGCTGTACCTAGGCATGAGGATTTTTGGAGAAACTCTATTACACTCCTTCACCTTGCTGTTTTGCTACTGATTGATGAATACTTTTTGAAAGCTATCACTTTCCCAATATATAATGTCTTCAACAAGCCCTATGCAATTATTGCAGAAGTTAAGTATTTTAACTAGTGAGATATGCATGGCTAAATGAAAAAAACCAACAAAACCAACAAACAAAGCAAACCAAATACGACATTGAAAAATTGAGTCCTGTGTGCAGGTTTGGGCACCACAATATAAAAAAGACATTAAGATATTGGAAAACATGCAAAGGAGAGCCATGAGGATGGTAAATCACCTTGAGGGGAAGCTGTATGAGAAGTGGCTGAGGTCACTTGGTCTGTTGAGCCTGGAAAAGAGGAGGCTGAGGGGAGACATCATCACAGCATTCAACATCTTTGTGAGGAAAAGAGAAGGGGCAGGCACTGATCTCTTCACTCAGTTGACCAGTGGCAGGACCCAAGGGAATGGCCTGAAGTTGTGTCAGGGGAGGTTTAGGCTGGATATCAGGAAAAGGTTCTTGACCCTGGGGATGATTGGGCACTGAAACAGGCTCCCCAGGGAAGTGGTGACAGCATCAGCCTGACAGAGTCCAAGAAGTATTTGGACAATGCTCTCAGCACATGAAGTGACTCCTGGGGTGTTGTACACAGGGTCAGGAGCTGAACTCCATTATCCTTGAGGGTCCCTTCCAACTCAGCTTATTTTATGATTTTATGATTCTGTTATGAATGTCTCCCCTGTCTTTGTCTGTCCCTTTAACCAACTCATACTGCTGGACTTACCCTGCAGGCACTTAGCTAAGCCTCAGAGTGCCCTTAAGTGATAAACTGGGACCTGGCCCTGCAGCCCTGCTCCATGCAGACCTGTGCTGTGTTCATATAAGCCCTTCTGAAAACAAGAGAGTTCTGCCTGCTTGTTCATGGTTAATTGCAGGACTTTTAACAGCCCTGATCTTTCCAGATCTTAATTTCTATTTTGAGGAGTAAAAATAATAAACGTATTTCTTGCCTTGTTAACTGACACCAGAAGATTTCAGGTAAGATTATGTTCTGGAGCGGGTACATGATCATGTAATCAATCACTGCTTGAGACGTCTCCAAGCATCTGGTTGCTACCAGCATGGAAGTCAATAACAACTAAATAATTCAGTAAAACAAAATAGCAAGTACAGAACGGTAGGAAATGCTTTCAAGTGAAAAATCTTGTGGTTTTTGCCTTATTACACTTCTAAACAATTCTGCATTTGCTGCTTTCTGATTGACATGCAATTGTTTAATGCATGCAAATTGAAATTAATTATTTAAGTTCTACTTACTAAAAGCCCAATGGAACATGTCTTGCAAGGGCCTTTACCTACCGTTTAGAAACCTGACCACAGTTTTGTACCATCTGGTAACTTCTGCCCAAGCATCCTAAGTGTACTGTTTTTCCCTGCCTTTTAGAACAAACATGGAAATATAGAATTGAGTCATAGAATTATAAAGGTTGGAAAAGACCTCTAAGATCATCAAGGACAGCCACTAACCCAGCCCCACCATGTTTACCAGTAAACTATGTCCCCAGGTGCCATGTCTACTTGCCTTTTGAACACTTCCAGGGTGATATGCCCATCAACAAATACCAGGTTAAATAACCATACAATTTAAATTTGATTTTTTTTTCCATAATCTTGCCATCTCCATGGAGCCAGTAGCAGCTGACAGCATGATTAGTAGGTTATGCACAGTTTTGATTAGCACCAAGTATTTTTTAATAGACAAGTCAGAAACAATCTGGAAATGTTTGTTGATAAAGATAATTGGGAATAAAAATTCAAGCATGACTAGAGAGAACATGTGATTATCAAAAGTATGCTTCATCTACTCAATTTCAAATTATTCCATACACTCTTGTAAAACTAATCACAAATAAACATTGCCCAGACAGAGGCTGCTCAAATGATCTGTGACTCCAGAGCATTTACAATACAGTTCACCTTCTAGCTGAGGAAATGTCATTGAAAATGCCAAGTGAAGCTGAAAGCTTAAAAGGTTTGATATACTGGTAGTATTAATTTGCAGTGTTTTCCTACTTGTCAAGTCTTTTCAAGTGTTCAGTGATACCATCCCTCCTTCATGCTTTATAGTCTTCCAGTGTATTTTCAGTTCTTGCAGGGAAGAGCAGTTAAGACTCCCTCTTTTTCTGAGATGTTTGCCTTGGCTCACAGATCTGGCAGCATTTGCAGTGCACTGCTTCTGAGGGCACTGTTAGTCTCAGGGTGTTGGTTGGGATGTTACAGGGCAGGATGCTGATTCCCCACTCAGTCCTGAATATCACAAATTCAATCTTTCACATCTGTTATCTGTCAATAGACATCTCTAATCACCTTCCTTCTGCAGGCATGGACACCAGTTTACTTCCAGGAAGATTACTTCCAGGTCCATACCTTACTCTGACAGATGCAGCTAGTATTCTTTTCACAAATGGACTAATTGTTTTACAGAGTGACTGGACAGAAATGGCAAACAACAGATACATTGCAAAGCCAGTCACAAAATGCTGAGACAATTTGTTTGAAAAAGTGAAAGAAAACTGAGTCCTGATTAGAACTTTTCCCCAGTTTGAGCAAGGGGTTAGACTAGATGACCAAGTTATTTTCATTACTATTTATTTTATGTTTCTCTATTTTGGCAGCTAGGTAACTTCAGTTCCCAAAGGCACTGTGTGGCCAGCAGCCCTGCTTTCATTTGGCTGTACAACAATCTCTGGTCACCTCAGAGGCACAATCATGCATATACCAGAACAGGTAGTTAAGGCTCCAATAAAGATTCTGGATTAGGTTTAGAGAGTTGGTATGTGTCTCTTTTGGGGACTCCTTTAGACACTTCATCTGACCTTTGATGAACTGGTTTTTTAATAATATTTCATGGCCTAAGCAATTTATTCCCTTTTTCTTGTTTTAATATTTTGAATCACAAAACCCTTTTCAAATTTGTCTGATTATCTTATACTCTTTAATTTGTATACAGTATAAAAAACATAATTGGGCAGATTTCCCCTCCCTTAATTAAAACGACTCACAAAACCAATCTGTTTTTGGAGCAATACATCAATTGTTGCTACCAAGCCCAGAACACAAGGAAAGATCTACATAAATTTTTTGACTAGCCTGTTTTCTTCTCATTTGCTTTTTGTCTATTTTGATTTATTCAGAATTGTTAAATGTCAATTTGAAAGAACTAAATTACATGGGTACCAAAAAAAATAAAGAGGGGACACGACTTATAGTTAGGATGTAATTTTTGTCATTGTGTTATAAGTTGGCTAATCCTCCCTTCAATAACACTACTTCCAGTTCTTCTTTCATACCTACTCCTATGTGTGGACTCTGGCTTGATGTTTCTATCACTTACACAACTGCAAAGCAGCACAGATATCTGTAAAGTCAATGAAAAGTTGAAAGTCTCAAAGTGAGAGCAGAAGTAAAATCATTCCCTTATTCTTAGCAGTGTATTAGTTTAAACACCCTGGAGAAAAGCCACGAGACATTTCACACTCTAACAAGCCTGTTATTAATACAGATCCTGAGGCTGTTGATACCTCAGTAAAATATTTTCAGCTGTTTCTAGCACAGGCATCATTGCATTTGAGAAGAAAGAATGTTCTAGTCTCAGTAAATATATTGGTTTATTGTGATCTCTGTTTTCATATATTTATAGGAACTGCATAATGGAAAACCTTCCTAGAGGTAAAATAGAAAACTAAGAAATGAGCTTTTTAAAATCACCAATCAAAATGAGAAACAGCTTCAGTGAAGGAGGATGAGAGCAGGTATTTATTATACCACATTTTTGTCTGACTTATGAAGTGACATTGCAGATCTATAATATTTTTCAATGTCTTTTCCAGTCAGAGCTCAAGTTTGCTGGGGGCATATATCGTCTTTTCCCTCTCATAAAATACTAAAGATAGTGGACTTAAATGTCCATTTTTGTAATTGCAGCTGGACAGGAATTTTTTTAGGATCACTTGACTGGTGGGTGACCATTTTCAGCAGTTTAGCAGACTGAATGGTGGTGGCATGGGGAGGATGGATATAAAGGCAGACTGTCCCCAAAAGACCTTCCTCCTCATCTCTCTGTGGCACTGAGTGGTGAAGGAGCCTGTGTTCCTGCCAGGGAGCCTCTGGGACAAATCCAGTGAGTGCCCTGAGCCAGAGAGGGGCAGCTGGCTGGAAGCCAGAGCAGAGGCAGCAGGGACACAAACAGCATAAGGGAAGCATAGGTACATAAATTAATGTGCTTTAGTGAGGATTTAATTACCAGAGAGCTTTGCTCTGAATAGAAACCTCAAAATGGATAGAAGGTTATTGTAGACAGCGAAATGATTAAACAGTTAAGTGAAACTATTAATCAGAACATCTTTGACTTTTAGTGGAAATAGCTACCTAGAGATTTTGAAAAATAGGGACACTGGACATTTTGAAAACGTTCACTTGGTGATCATTTACATCTGTCTTAAATTTTGTCCCTAGATAAATAGCCACAGAGTTTCCTCTGTGGCTGATGTCAATAAAGATCAATGGAGATATCTGAAGATGTCAGCTGAGGCATCCACATACAAGCAATTGCAGCACCTTCCAGCACCTACAGAGGGCTGGAGAGGGACTTTTTACAAGGTCATGCAGTGATAGGACAAGGGGTAATGGCTTCAAACTGAAAGAGAGTAGATTTAGATATTAGGAAGAAATACTTTACTGTGGTTGTGGTGAGGCACAGGAACAGATTGTCCAGAGAAGTTGTGGATGCCCAATCCCTGGAATTGTCCAAAGCCAAGCTGGATGGGTCTTGGAGCAACCTGGTCTAATGGAAGGAGTCCCTGACCATGGCAGGGGGGTTGGAACTGGATGACTTTAAATGTCTCTTCTTACCTAAACCATTGTATGATTCTATAAATGCTTAGTCAGATACTTTACTGTCAACAGTAAGGCAGTAGTGTGGTTCCTGTTTTGCCCTTTCTATCATTTTATCCTGCTAACTTTTAATATTTAGTCTTTAGTCATGCTCTCATTTTTGACATTTTTCAACATGGGACTGCCTGGCATGTTTAGGGCCCCATCCATATTTTGGGTGACACAGTTATGAGGGGGAGTCAGTAACCAGTTTGTTTTATGTAACATAACATCTCATTTTAAAGCCTTTCACATTTCCTAGTATTGTAGTTATTCACAGCCCAGTTTCAGCGGGATCTTTGTTGAAATCCATTAAGTCAAATATGATTTAAATAACTTTCTTAGCTCTCTCCATGGCTTTGATTGCTTTTGTCACCATAATACTATTCAAATGTGAGCAATAATGGAAAAGAAAAACCCTGGAAAGAGATGCTTAGTTGAAAGGGAAATTGAGGGTAAAGGGTACAGACTACATCAGTGATTCTACTTATTAGTAACCACAGGAAATCCAGAAAGTAGAAATATGGCATATATAACTAAGCTGAAACCTGACATGAGATCTGTCTCACTTCAGATACGGCAGTTCTGTGTCCTGGTTCTGAGCCTACCATGGGACTAACTTCACGTATTCAGGACATGTCACATCAGATTGTTGTCTCTAAAAGCAAAAAGTGATAGTCTACATCAGGGTGCAGAGATAATATTAGGTACTGATATAAGGCACTTTGAGTCAACTAAAGGTTCTTCACAGAATTCTTTGTGTTCTTCTCCTCTGTTAGTGTAGGGCTAAAAACAATTTTCTCTGGACCTTTTAATTCTCCTGTCAGGGTATGCTTGTAGGTCTGCTAATTCATAAACCAGTAAGTCTGATTTATGGTGCATGACATTACTAGTGCAAGATGGAAGAATAAAGTGAAGGGGTTCTTTATATCCTACTGGGATTAAAATTCTTATGGCAGAGTCAACATTGTTCCCATGCAATTTTTGTCCTGACTTGCATTGGTAAGTTTAGCTGATGTTTGCACAGCGCATAAAGTTGCCTGAAAAATGGATCAAAAGTAGAATTCTCATAAAAAATATTTTATTTCTTTTGCAAAAAGTTAATGTAGAATTAAAAACCATGACAAAGTAACACAGCCTATTATTTTCTAGGTATAGCGAGATCACTCTTACTGCTGATATTTGGGTCAGTGAATATTGTATTGTATAAATCCCAAAATTTCTTGGAAAGCAACCAGTCTGACATCCCACTCTATACAGACCACAGAATTTCAAGCAAAAATTTCTGTCTCAAGCATCTACTTTCTCATTGAGTTACAATGCATTGTCTGGAAAAGATCTGCATATTTTAGCCACCTTCTCCAAGTGCCATATTAAAAAGTGTCTAGTGTACGAAAGTACTTAATAAATAATATTACTGAAGAATTTTTACTTCTTTTTAGAAAAACCCTGAATTTTAAAACACTGAGGCTGACTTAACTTCTGAACAAACTGCAGACAGCTGGCAGAACCAGAAAGACAACATTTCTAAAGTGAATTAGACACTAAATACTAAGTGAGCATTGTAGCTCCCAATTTACTGTGGGGATGTGGAAATTCTTTGCCCAGAGTGCAGAAACAGTGAGAACTAGTCTTGTTCGTGGCACCTTGAAGGTCAGTGAGACACATGCCCTAAAAGTCATAATGCTTCTGAAAAAAAGAGGATTTTTAAATAATTCTAGTGAATAATGGATTTTCAATGCAGAGGGGTGAGACACCAGATTCACATCAAGATTTGAGTTTGGTCTGCTTGCATTTCAGTTATAAACCTACATGAAAATCCTTCTCAAAGACTTCATAACAATAAAGAGAACTTAAAATTTGACTAAAATGCCATTGATAAAAAAATAATCTACTGCTATTACACTGAAGAAGATAGAGGATTAAGCTGCAGGCAGTGGAAATCCACATCACTCATGGTTCCTAATTTACATCTGAGAAAGGAGCTGCCCCTCTGCTGAAGCCAGGAAAAGTTTTACTTAAACCCAATTGAAAGAATTGGAGAGTTTAATCCAAAAAGTGCAGAAAACACAGGAGTGTAAACAAAGCTGATCAGAGAAGTGAAATACCATATGTGCCAAACTCAAGAGGGAATAATCATAAAGCAATATGAACAGAAGCACTGTTAAAATTTCTAATTTTGAGGGAATAAAACAGAGAACAGGAGTGATTAAAATGATATAGATTGATCTTTCCTGAAAACTTAGGGATAGTAAGCTGTGTTATAAAAAAGCTAGATACTTTGCCTGTACATTTTGGAATTTTCAATAATGTTGTTAAGGGTTAGCACTTTGAAGAATTAATCTTTATGGTTATTACTATTATTATTATTATTATTATTATTGTTGTTGTTGTTGTTATTTATTATTTATTATTTATTAATTATTAATTATTAATAATAATTTTAAAAGTTTTTTAAAAAAATAATTCCAGCTGGACATGAAGATTCTGGTCATATCTTCAAGCTGTCCTTCCAAATGATGAACCTTTTCTGTCTGCCAGTAATAAGATACAACAGACACAAGTCAGTGCTACATTTGAGGTATCACCTCAAACCTTGCTTCAACTCATTCCTGCTTCCTATTCTTGTGTTTCACATTCTGATCAGTAGTCAAACAGAAAACCCCATAACCTGAAATGCCAATTCCTTTTTAATAATCTTATCCACATGGAGAGTTGTTGGAATCAGAGAGGGATATGGAAGAAATTATCATTTAAACATTTATAATTAAAATGCTTCCATTTGCAGTGGTTCCTTGTCATTGCAGGGAAATCAGAATGGAAAATTTCATTGCTTTCCTACCCTTTGGCAGCACTCTAGGGATAAGTTCCAAGGCTTATTAGGAGTATGAAAAACACCTCCCAATTTTATTTCCTTTTTTCTAGAAATGGACTACAAAAACTGGATAAGAATGTCCCTTTATTTTGTATGTGCTTTTCTCTTTTATGCCAATTAATTTTTCTTTATTCCCCATAGCAGATGATCTTGAATCAAGGTAATCCAGGTACACCTGACGTGTTGCTCTTGAGGTGCTATATAGTTATATCAGCCTGATATAAGCTAAGATGTTATAGATATTACCAGGGGAGGAGGA
>VZRX01008699.1:0-14353 GCA_013398075.1 Notiomystis cincta | reverse complement strand
CGCCTTCCTTCCTTCCTTCCTTTGTGATGTTGTTCAGTACAAATGAGGATTAACTCAGAGAACTCAATGATATATATTAAATAACATAGATAATAACATGAAAGTACAAGACGTATAACAATTTAACAGCCATGGGCACAATAATACCCATTTGCTTAACCATTGAAAGCACTTAAAACCTCAGGGCTAGTGTATATCTAACCCATGAACAGGAGGAGTAGTACATATCATGACCTAGTTCACATTGCTATGAGCAGCCAGATAGAGAACCAAAGGCCACACAGTCAGCCCTTCACTGAGCTGTTCTCCTTTAATGCACTTTTCAGGAGGAAATCCTTTTCTCTATGCTTCCTCTGCTCTCTTGGCCATAGGTGTGTTACAAATCCGAATGGAAAATTCATATGACGAGAAGATATACAGGCTTTTCTTCTTCCAACAGTCCACCCAAAAATACAACTCAGGGACAGGAAAGGGATGATATCATGCAAATGAAAGGCTGATACTTCTAAAGACATGGAAAAACAAAAAGCAAAAAGTTATTATTTTAGCCAATCCAAGTGTATGAATGCTCAGAAGCCAGAAAGCAAATAAGAAGGAAAAAGCCCAAACATTTCTAGCTCATAAGTATATACATTTTGTTTTCTTAATTTCCCCTCCTTTGTCTTAATCCTGTCAGGAAATTGAGACAAGCTGGAACCATTCTCTCCTCTCCTGCTTCTACAACACTTTAATCTGCCTGATAGAATCTGTTTCAGAGTTGCTTAACCCATGAGGTCTTCCTAAGGAGCACAGTCACTCCTCTTTCTCTGAAAGTGTTTGATGTGCACATGTGGCCCTCCACAGAGAGGCACTCACAGACTTGCTTCCTTTGGCAGAATCTGCCTCCTTGCACACCTCTCAGCAGGGAGAATTAATACCACATCTCTGACACACACTTCGGTTCTCCCCAGCAGCACCAGACTGGAAACCACGCAGGCAGGAGGAAGCTGAGGTTATTTTGGACGTGAATTCAGCATAGAGGAAATGTGGTCAAGGTGATTCAATGAGGAGTAAGCCATGACAAAGTGTCTGACTGTCTGTCTCTGTGATTGATCTGAAGAGACCTGTGGACATCAGGAAGGTTGTTCAACAGTGGAAATCTACTTACAGCTTTGTCAGATTTTCATTATTGATGTTGCAATTGCCATTGGATGTCTTGTCTCAGGCTCATTACCTATATAAGTCTGCATAAGGGTGTACCTGTGTGTGTATATGTGTATGTATATAAATGCTTATGCCTCCATATATTTGTGTGTGTGTCTTGGCCAAAATATCCTACTTACCTTGCAAGACCTGGTGGGCTAAATGCTTTGGTTCACAGCACTGATTTGTAATGTGTCTTTTCTTCTAAGTTGCATGACTTAAGCTATTCCAAGAGTCTCCCTTAAAAGGATTAAAGGCACTACTAGCAATAATTAATGATGGGAAGGTGCTGATAAGTAACAGTCAGTCTCTGATAACTTTAGTGTCAAAGACAAAATGGCAATTGTTCTTTGAAAGGCCTCATTTTCTGTGCTACCCATCAGGCTTTTGATGTGTAGAACTAGAGATGGCTGTTGTGTCAACCAACACCTGTGTCAATTTTTATACCTGTGAACATCCACTCAAATTTGCCGCATAATTTTAACAAGACCCTTGGAGTTTATCAATGCCCTGTCAAGATTTTTTAGATTTTATCATCCAAAATCTCCAGAGTCTTTATTCCCTGAGCTCAGATCTCTCACCATCTAGGGTGACTGTGCTTTTCATGTGCTGTCCCCATAAATCTGTGGTACGTTCCCCTCCCTTCCACACTCTCCTGCATCCATACTGAACTGTACATGTGCTGTGCTCGTGGGGAGCACAGACTAAGAGAGGCATTCCTGGGAAATGACCACTCAAATGCATCTGCTCAGGGAAAAACCAAGTAAGAGAGCGTTTGGATGGCATGCTGTCAGTAATGACCAATAAAGTAAAAAAGGAAAAGCTCTATATTGAGCTGTTCTCTGCACAGAAGCAGGGTGTGCCTGAAGGCAAGCATTGTGCTACAAAAGACATTATCTGTAAGGCAAGACCATGAAAGGAGGACTAAAGATGGCCACTCACTCCTGTCAAGTGAAGAAGTTTAAACACTGCTCACTATAGTTGGTTTGACAAGAATGAGGAGTGTCATTTGTCTAAGTGCAAAGCCTAAAAGACAATTCCCCCTGGTTCTAGTTTCTGCTTACCTCAAGTAGTAAAATCTTAGCTCTTCTAGGCTTACTAGAAATAAAAATACATAGTCCTAGTGGATGAATTAAGCAGTTATTAAAAACTTGGGTAACTCTTTCAGAGCAGTTGTTTATATTTATAAAATCCAGATTCACCACTGGAACCCTGCATTAGATTATTTCCCTTATTCTAAAACCTCCCTCAGTGGTGCATGTCTTGAGCCCTCTGCAGTTCTAGTGGCAAGAGAGGAACCTTGCAATCCACAATCTGCTGCATTTAAGAAAGATGCAATAATCCAGTTGGTGAAATAGTCCAGCTGGACTTAGATCCCCTCCTAAAGTCACAAGTGGAAGTATCATCTAAGCCAGAATTTAAGACCTGGATCTCATCTTGCTTTGGAGATTTGGAGACTTTGTTCAAGTCTGAGCAGCTACAGAGGAGAGAGAGGGGAATGTCCACCAAAACAAGCATGAGGGAGAAGGCACTCATTCAAGAGCAGTACAGAATTTCACAGGAGAAAAGCAGACCACAGCAGCTAATTTGACTAAACCAACTTCAGACTAGTCCAGATTTTAACATATTTCTTGAAAATGTGACCAATAGGCATCTGAAATCCATTAGGACAGAAGAATTGTATTTGTGATTCACCTGAATCTGTTTTTGTAAGATTTCTCCACTCTGCACTCCCATGTAGTGCAATATGACCAGCTAAAACTCTGATAACTGTCCCTAAACAGACATTGTCTTCTCTAAGGCTAATTCTCCAAATTACTCTGTATCCCATCACCTCCAGAGAGAAGGAAAGGATTCTTCACACACCATCCCAGAAGCTGGGCTGTGTTTGTGGTGTAGATAGCCCTGCCACTGGGTTTGTTATCCCCTAGCTCAGACTGGCTGCTCTGGGTGATCCATCATTGAGTGACACAGATTTTTTGTGACTGACTCTATGCTACCACCTTAACTTCAGCAGAAAGCATCTCAGTTGCTGGAAATCACAAATATTAGTTTTACAAACCTCTCTGCCTGCAGACCAGACCAGAGATACCGACCATTGCTTAAACAATGCACAAAGGATTTAAGTTCCTTGCTAAGCAATCCACAACCTTCCCCCCTCAAAAAAGTCATACCTTTTCCATATGTGTGTTACGTGTTTCATATAATTTATTGCACACATGGTAAAAATATATCTGACAATATATAAAATGCAATTTTTAAAAGAAGAAGAAAAAAATAGAATTGGCCTATTGTTCTGCTGCTTAAAATATGGGACACCACACGATATACATTAAAATTATAAGAATATGTTGAAAATATTTTATGTCATTCCATGTAATATATTTGAAATATCATCACAGCTGCTTTAATATGTTCCATATTGTCTGTTATATTCTAAATGTCTGTGTAATACATTTCATGAAATACATGGCACTTGAAAAAATGAATCAAACTTTTCCCTTTGCTTAATCAGAGTGCATGTAATAAATAAATTTGCATGTATATTCATGAAAGAAATAAAGAAAACAACTTGTTTATTCCTAACACCTTTTATGTTCTCATTAATTGACATATGGGTAAACAAGCTCTTATTTATAGCAAACAAGGATTTCACAGAAACCATAAATTTACTCCAGTACACAAATTCTTCAATTACGGGTTTGAAATGATCAAATGCAGAGTATACATAATACTCGGTGATTTACATAAACCAATGAAAACAGAAAATAGAATAAAACTAAACAATCAGTCACACTTGCAGAAGCCACTTTACAAATATTTCATTGAAGCCATAAAGCTGTTTGATGAAAATCATCCTTCACACAGATGCCACAAAAGAGTGTCGCCCACCCAAAAGTCCAATTGGTATTGTTACCAATTGCCTGACATATTGTTGTGCCCAAGGACTTAGAATATTATGTTCCATTCCAGTGCAAAAATAGAAAACCATAGAGAAGGAAAAGATTTATTAGGTTCCCTTTCTTCTGTTTCCTAGCAGCCTGATCAGGATGACTTCCCATTGTATATGACACTGAAAAAATTCCCTGTGTTCTTATGCTCGTGGTGCTTTACAGCAGAGGGAAGGAGGAGGACCAGCTCCACACACAGAGGAGGTGGTGTCCCAGGAACTCACCAACATGTTCTTTGCGCACTCTGGTGACAGAAGTCAGGAGATCACATTCCCACGTCTTAGGAAACTTATAAGGGGCAGGATATCAAACCTCACAGGGAGACTACCTGGGGGTTTGGGGCACCCCTTTTGTTGGAGGTTGCACGTGCAGGATAGAAAAACACCTATCAGAGGAGGTGATAAAAGGGAATGGGCTGTGATATCACTGAAGCCACTCTTCCCTCTGGCCCGTTCAGTGATTATGTAAATGCAATAATTGCTGCGTCAAGAGAATACCTTAGGCAGCTTAATATGCAGAAAGCCATTTTTATTGCCATGGGTTTTGGACTGGCATGTTACAAACTCTCTTGAAACTAGACATGATGCAGAAAAGATGCTAGATATTAAAGGAAATAACTACTTCAACCCAGAGGAAAATTTTAAGCCAATAATTGGCCAGAATTCAGGTAATCTTGGCCCACTCCACCAGTTTACTCCCTGTTTGCTTGCTCTCTTGGTCTTTAAATTGCAGTTTCACTGTTGACCTACCCCCAGCCTTTCCTTTGTTTAGCTATCAGCACTAGGATTTTTCATAGCCATGCTAACATGCCGTAGTGGCCAGCAGGGCTGTGGATCTCACAGGCTGTTCTCACACTCCATTGCAACACAGTTCTCCATTTGACCACTCCTCTAATCCAGCTTTCTCCCAGTGCCCAGACTTCCAGGGTGTTTTTTAGGAATGTCTGTTAGGTTACAAATCTGCTACTCATGTGTGTACAGACAGTAGTTAAACCCACCTGTATCCTCCTGAGAAAATAAGCCTTTGTGGATGCTGGAAATGGACTGCTGTGGAATTATGTGCACCTACATCTCTGCAATCAGAGTTTGAAAAGATCTACCATAATGTCTTCGTGCCTCTGTTTCCTTACACATGCCAGGAAAAAAGAACACCTGTAAGTCAGGTGGTGAATGAAATCATAGAACAATTTCTTATTTCATGGTCTAAGACAGAACCATGACCATCCGGACACTTATATGCAAAATACTCTAAATGTCCGAATAAAGCCAATATTCCAGTTCTTTTTAGAATGCAGTCAAAATCCAATGTTGAATTTTGTCCAGATCTAGCACACTTTTATGTGTTTATAGCTCATAAAAAGTAACAGGGTTTATGCACACACTTAAGTGCTTTGGAAGATGGAGAAGGGTTATGTACATGTGATAGACCTTCCCTGTATGTGCTGTGATAGAACAGTCAGGGTTAAGCAACTTTGAACCAGTTCACATTTTAGGGGCTGGGATATACTTATCTTCCCAGTGAGTCATTATTTCCTTGCTGCTAGCTATTAATAACCCTTGGAGGAACTTTTCAAGCTGATAACCATTTCCTATCATTTTTGGCATTTTGAACATGTTTGTATTTTATTTTCCCATTTCTCCCAGTCTCCCAAAGGCAGCCAGATTCCCAGAACCCTTGTGGAGTAGAGATCACTTCCTGCCCTTCCCATCCTCCTGCTTCCTCCACCCTTTCCAGGCCAATAAAAGGACTTTAAGTTATTGAGATAATCTTTTTCTTTTTTGGTTCTGTTCTGATTTGTTATTTTTAATGTGGTCCATTACTGAGTACTTTCTCATTTTCTGGCCCAGACCTTCATCTCCTCAATGGTCTAGGTGTAACATGAACCAGAGAACTTTAAACACTTGGGGCCAGCAAGAGCTCTTAAAGCAAGGTATATTTAACAAAGAAATAGATATTTAATTCTATTTAACCTCCCACCTGCTAAGGGTTAAAGTTCAAAAACTTGCTGATAAGAAAGTTTCCCCTCTAGCTTACAAAGTTGCTGATTTTAATATGTCTTGTGACGTCCTTTCTTCCCTAGTTCAGAAAGGCAGTATAGGCAGCAACTGGAAGGGCCAGTCCATGAATGGGGCAGAATTGAGAGTGATTTCATTTTGCAGTTCCACTTCTAAATTAAGCATGAAAGACAGGGGCTAGGGTAATCCTCAATACACTTTGTTCCTGCTCAGGATCAGCTTGCTTCCTGGAGTTAAGTCTTTTTTACAAAAGGGAATTTCAGCATGTGGATATGTGCAGGGTAAGGAAAAAATCTCCGCTATTTTGCATAGTCTTGAGGAAAGCAGTGATGTCTCATTTGTCTAGAGCAAAAGTGGGAAACATGTTAGCACAGATGCCCCCAGAAACATGTAAATGGGGGGAGAAGAAGGTCTAGAGGGATTATCAGGGTTGTGCTTTAAACACATTCCACCTCACAGATGTACAAGAGAGAGAATGGGGAAAAAGACCAGGAAAGTTAAAGATAAAATAACTTCCAGATGCAGCTCTTGCCCCGATGTAGCCAGATCCCTGCTGCCTCTCCAACACAACATTTCAGCCTCTCAGAGCTCATTAGGATCTAAAAGAGGGTCATAGACAATAACTGTGTGCCTTAAATCTTGTCCATCTTACAGGCATCTTGTCTCAAGCAATCAAAGGCAGCCTATGCTGGCACAGCCCAGTAATTAGCCGGCTGTGCTTCCAGCTGGTTTGCAGGCACATGGCAGGTTAAACAATAAATAAATCAGATTAGGCTGAAATCTGTTGAGCAAGAGTGGTCCTGGCATTCAAAGCCATTTCTTCAAAGCACTGCAGATCAGTGTTCAGGTTTTATATTCCAAAGCCTGTTATCATGGGTATGGCTACATGGTACTTTGCAGACAGACACAAGTTCATTTTGGCTGAGCTCTGAGTGGGAGCTATGGATTGGCTTTAGACCAGACACAATATAACCTCCTGAGAGGGCAGGTAGAGCACTCTGGTTGGCTTGTGGCTGATCCAAAGCCTGAATAGAGAAATCTTCTATCTTGTGTGGAAGGAATTTTCCCTCCATGACCCGGGGTAATGCTCATGCTCATTTGCAAACCTCACAGCTTCCATCCCAATGAGCATCACCAGTTCTGACTGCTTTGTAGACTTTCCTTTGTGCTGCAAAAGTGTTTCACCAGGGGCTCAAGGTCTGTGCATGAAAAAGTATAGGTTATTTCTTTGTTAAAGTCAAAGACTCATTGCAATTTATGAGAAGAGGGCAGGTAAGATAAAACATGGGGTTTTTTCAGTAAATAACATAAGGGTTGCCTATTTCTCTGAGATCTGGGGATTTAGGAGCAAGTGGACAGGAATACTTGACTGCATTCCAGTGGAGCTGACTCTACTCTCAGCTCCCTTACATGGCCCTACCACTCATGGAGAAAATGCTTCAGCCTTGAGAAGATCCCCAAACCACCTCCACCCTCACTCTCCAACAGCTCCTCCAGAAGTCTCTGCCCATGGTCCCTTTTGTCTGCATCTTCACACAAGGAGTCTGAGATGTCCCAGTAAGGCACATCAGTGAGCCACAAAGGGCAGGGCAAACTCTGTCAGGTCACTGGGGCTTCTGAAGAAAAACTCTATGTACAAAGAAGCTCTTGGGGAAACCCTCATTAAGTGGAAAGGGAGCACTTTATTTCTGCAAACACTTAAGAACGTCTTAGTTATAGAAAATGCCTTTTTACGCTGCTTCTATATGGCTTCAACTGTAGTAACATCTACCAGCCCCAGTTCTTGACTTCTTGTGTTCAGCCCTGTACCAACAAAGCTGAGGAAGCTGCTCCCTGGCCATGGAGTGTACAATGCCACACCACCACAGAAAAAGGGACAAGCAGCTCGGGAGTGAAAGGGACTCTTTCCTGACACAGTCCGTGGAGAATGGTTTCTGTAGCAGTCAATAACCTATTGGTCTTATATCTGTCATTTTCCTCATGTTCCCTCATGTTCTTTTCCACACAGACTTTAATTAAATTCTCACAAAAAAATGACTAATTCTCAGAAAGACTAAATGACAGTGCCATAAAGCAAATATTTTTTCGATGCCCAGGTTGCAGGCAGCTTC
This sequence comes from Notiomystis cincta, assembly GCA_013398075.1. Classification (NCBI taxonomy): domain Eukaryota; kingdom Metazoa; phylum Chordata; class Aves; order Passeriformes; family Notiomystidae; genus Notiomystis; species Notiomystis cincta. The sequence continues at coordinate 6,094 of VZRX01008699.1, read as the reverse complement.
TAAACCATTCCATTCCTTTTCTCATACCTCCTGGCTGTCTCTTTGCTTTGGGGGAAGAAATCAAGAATCTGCCCAAATTAAAATATGCAAGTTTTTTTCCCCAGAGTAAATACATTCATCACAGCTAGCGAGTTGCTTATAGAAGCACTTTTGAACCTTTTCAGGCTGTGTTTTGCCTCCCGGAGTGGAGGGATCTTCTTTCCCTCTCCACAGTACCTCACTGGCCAGGCACATTGCTTTAGTTAGGAGTTTTTCTACCCAGTGGAATAAATATCCCTTTTTAAATGATTTTCAGATGGAAATAACGGTTTTTCTTTCACTCTCCTGTCTTCCTCCCTCCCCATCCTCCTGTGGAATATTCACCATGGGCTGCATCTAGAGATGGTGAAAATTTGTCATGTTTTTATCTTGTTGGAAATCTGTCAGAAATCCCAACTCCAAGACTTTTTTTCCCCATAAAGCCTCTCCAAATTTCTTTCCCCCCGCCTTCAAAAAACAAACAAAATAGCTTCCTTGGAGGAGAGAAGGTCAGAGCTCAGCTGCTTTGAGAGCTCAATCCCTGTCTGTGCCAGGGTGGCTGTAGTTTTCCCCCTTTCCCAGGATTGCAGGAAAGGCTGGCTGTCAGCAGGGCCATGCTCAAAGGCACAAGGCCATCCTGACATCGTGGGTCCTTGGCAGCTGGAGAGCTGGTGCCTTGCTTGGGCTCGCTGCTCTGATAACTGGTGACAGTTTGGGATCCCACCCTTCCTTCCTCTTCCAGCCAGCTGATTCTGCACTTATCTGGCTGCATTCAGGACAGCTCCTTCAGCTATCTGCATCAATGGCAGATCTAACAGGGGGTGATGGAAACCTTCATGGGTTTGGCAGTCAGAGATGTGGTGGTGCTAAAGATCTTCTCACTCAGCTGACCCCAAGGAATAAAACTGGTGAAGGACAAACTCACAAATCCCTTAACTAGCCAATGCTGATATAGCACATTGTGAATGTTAAGAGGAAGATGCTAAATAAGGTGGATTTTCATCTGAAGCAGAGATAATGCCCAAAATTTCAATTTACCTTTATTCTTAGACATAAAGTTAATTTCCCAGAGATATATGAAAACATGCATTCACCCAACTTTTTCTGCTTACCTTTAGATGTTGTTCTAAATCTGTGACATAGTCCTATATTGCTCTGATTTCATTTTGTTTTCCCAAGTCCTTGAAGAGAATAAACATATAAGAGAATGAAAATACAACTTTGGGTTGTATTTGGCTAGAGGCTCTACTTGCAAGGAGCCAGATTTGCTGTCCAAACAATTGGGCCAAAGATTAAGGACAGATACCTTAGCAATGTCATATCAGATCTCTTGTTTCTCATTTCCCACTTCACCCTCTTCTCTGACCTCTCAAACCAAGATGAAAATCAGCTCCTAACCCTGACTCGTAGTAGGCAAAACTGGGATGGACTCCTTTCTCAACACCCAACTGCTTCTGTGCATCAACCAGCAGGAGTGGTGTAGGATATATCTCCCTTGCCTGATCTGGCTCTCATCTCTGCTATTTTTTCCAACCGTTTCTCTCGTGCCAACTTTTGGGAGGACTCAAGCAGGGTGGTAGGAAACTCTTCAGCAGAAAGAGCACTTCACTACGTCATTCCTACTGTGTCATATCCCATGTTACCCCATGGATATCCCCAGGATTATTGCCAGGAGTTACAGACCACAAGGGTTTCCTTCCTTGCTAAGCTGTGTGTCAGCTTTTGCTTTGGCCATGATTCTGCATTCACAACAGAGAGAGTTCCCATTAAGCATGAATGAAATGGGAATGAGGAGACAGTTTTGAGTTTAACTCCTTGCTCAGAAAATTTCAGGACAAAAAGCCAGGTTCTTTTGGGAAGGTGGTTCAAAAGAAAACCCCCACATCTCAGTATAGCATGTGTAGCAAGAAATTTTAAGGAGTTTTGTGTCAGAATTCATCAACCAGAGACAAATAAAATCCGTAGTCATTTTTGACAGCCATGGCCAGAGCATACTTCTAGGATGCAGAAGCAGTGACCGACTTTACATGTACTTCATGTTCCTTTGGCATATTCCTTTGGAATATTGCTACAGCTGCTAGAAATAAATGAATCCCTCTTTTTTTAATTTTTTTTTTCTTTTTTCAAGTTTTTCTTCTTCACCTTTTAAAGAGGAAATAATATTTGGAGCTTTTGCCAATGTCTAAACACTTCTTTTCCAGTGGCTCTTTGAATTTTCCCAGCCTGCAGCTGAAGAGTACACCATTGTTTAGAGCTTGTTAGTGATGGGAATAAATAAATATTCGTCACCACAACAAGCATGTATCTCCCCATGTATGCTGCTGCACTCACTCATTGCTGAGAACAAAACCTTGGTTGTTCTGTGTCATCTGACTGATCCTCTCCTTTGCCTCCCTCTCTCTTGAATGCACGTGTAACGTGGCTTTATTTGCAACTCTGTCAGCCTAAGCAAGATTAATGTTTGCATGGGGGTGCTAAACTGGCTCAGAACAATATCTGCTTTGAGAGCCTTGCTCTGGAGATGGGTTCAGGAGCCACTTGGTATATTATTCCTTATTTATTTATTTATTTATTTATTTATTTATTTATTTATTTTTATTTGAATGTCTTAGTTCTTCTGTAGCAAGCATTGGCTGCAGGCCCACAGCCAGATGGAACAGAAATGCTTTCTAAGAAAAACATGAGGAGGGAATTGCATTTTGATGTTGTAATTTCTTCACAGGGGTATTTATTTCCAGTGGGTTTTTTTCCCCTCTCACTCCTCCCCCACCTCTGGAATTTGATGTACAAAAGTCAAGGAAGCTATCAAACTGCTGCTGTCATTGCTGGTTTTCTTTGCATCTGGTTTTAATATTGAAAGGTTTGGGGCAGACAGCTCCAGAAAGGGAAATCCACAGATTGGACAGTGAAAGCAGTGACAGATTGCATCATGGTGTCCTGGTCCAGTGAAGAAGAGGAGTCTTTTGGGAGGCTCTTCCCTCACAGCTTCACAGTCCCTTTGCTGGTGGAGAGTCTGCAGAGATCCTGCACACACCACTCGGGATCCTTTAACTCCTCTCATCCATCCAAACTGACAAGGAGCCTTCAAGTGGTAACTTCTTGTCATTACGGTGTGGGCTAAATTAGAAGTGGGTGTTGAGGGCTCTACATGGAGTTTTTACATCCCAAAGAACCAATTCCAGTCTAGTACAGGATCAGCCCCGTTCAAACCAGCAGTACTAGCCTGTTTTTCACCCAATGTCTCTGTTCTTCTCTTCCAGTAAACAGTTCAAAAGCCCAAGCAAACCAGATATGCTTTCTGAGCATCAGAGGTTCCTCTTTCTGGTTGAAACAGGACAGTCCCAAATGCCTGCTCCTCAGTCCCCTCAGCACAACAGCTGGCTGAGGCAATAAGCAGTTGTTCAAGTATTCTGCCTTTTCTGCAGCAAATAATGATTATGGAGTATACCTTTTCATTCTTTGGTGCTGTTTGGAAAGGGATTATTGGTAAAATAAAATACTGTGCCTTTAAGGTGTAGTTTATCTCAACTTACTGTATGAACAGGCATTTCTTCAGAATTTCAATGTGTGTCCTGACTTTTTAGGACCCATAAGGCCTGAGCATTAAAAAATCATCCTCTTGCTCATTTTTGGATCTCTCTGGACATTGGGGAGGAAAGATTAAACAAGAATTATGGGCTGATTTATCTGATTTTCATCATGAGATGGATCTCTTTCACAGAGAATGAGGAGGAGCAACTTTGTCTCTAAAAGCAATACACTGTATTTATGACCACTACAAAGTGCTTTCTGACCATCTCACGGAGGAGGAGCAGAGACATGACAGAGCAGTGAATTTCTTTGCAAAAAAGATTAAACAAACTTAAATCATATTTTTCTGCAGTTCTTTCTGGGACTGAGGTAGTCAAGATAATGAGCTGAAGAGCTAACGGATCACCAGAGCTTACACAATATTACAAGGAGAATCAAGACATTTTCCTTACTGGAAAGAGCTGAGCAACACATGAACCTCACACTCAGATTAGCTGACTAACCTTCAATTACCCAGAGATTGTAGAAGAAAGATTTGAGTGTGTCTTCAAAGACACTGGCCTTAAAAACCCATCCCCAACTGATTTTGAGAGGGCTCAGGGCCTCCAGGGTAACCACTCTTATAGGATGCTACATCTCCAGCCAGGCTGCTCTCTCCCAAGCTTCTGCTTCACTTCCCTGCTCATGAGGTAGAAGGAATAAATGTACAAGAGGTGGCTTTAGGATTTATTTTGGGTTTGCTTCAGGCATGAGGTATTTGCTGTTGCAAAGTGCATGGCCCCAAGGAATGCTCCTCACCACTGCTGTCGAATTCTGTGCTAGAGAGTGACAACACAGTCTGTAAACACATTGGAGGGTAGATGCCTTGTCAGAAGAGAACAGGAGGCATTCATTTTGTAAAGGTTCTTCATTTCCAAAGGTCACCTTTTGCATACCATTTGTTTCTAATCTCTTGGTTGCTGGTTTAGAAACAAACAAGTGGCAGGAAAGAACAAGGAGACAAAGCAGTTTGAAGGTAAAAGGTCAGAATGAGCTCATGAACCTAGAGTTGATAATGGTTTCTGGTGCTTTGGGGTTGGGGTTCATCCAAGTGCAGCATACAGTTTGTTACCTGGGCATGTTCTTTCCTCAGCAACAAAAAAGAATCTGACACATCAGAAAAAAAGAGAATCTAAAATACTTTCTCAGTATTATTTCCTCTGGCTCTTCAAAAGGAGAGGTGTTGTTTTCCTCTCCCCTTTGTCTTTCCATCTACCTGATTAATGTGGAATTTGGGACAGAAAAGTAACCTTTCTTTGACATTTTATTCAGAGATGCATAAGCAGTCATGGGATCAATGGTGCTGCTTCTCCAACAAAGAGTTTGTTTGGCCTCAGGTCTCCAGTGAGGGGAAAATAACTCAAAATTAAAACCAAGGGCAAAAGATATTACAACATTGCTAATGAAACACTTTTGTTGTGAAAGATTAGGGAAAATCAAGTATCCTTAGCACTGGGCATTAATTTCACTCTGTAGGAAAGATTGAAAAGCAAGTTTCAGAGATTCTTTTTGGGCATAAAAAGAAAAGTTTGGAAAGTGGGTTGGTTGGTGGATGATACCAGTAGAAAGCATTAAGAATGGTGATTATCTGTTCTAGGTACATCTTGGTGTCTTATTTTATGCCTGCTTACCAACAAGTGAATGATAGCATTATCAGAATATAATCTGTATATAATATTAACAAATTACATGCAACATTTTTCCCCCAGCAGATTACATGTAATTACATAAAGAAGTAGAAACAACTGCATATAATCTACAGTTCTGTGAAAAAAGCAGGGGACATAGGATTAGCTAAACTTTCTGGCAAAACCAAGGGAAACTTCTCCTAGAACAATTCAAAGCTTACAGACAGACATTCTGAGACATTCTCAGTGCTTAGGACTGGCAAGGTGAAACTTTACATCTGGAGTTTTGCAGACCTTTCCCGCTGTTTTACTTCTGGGACTTGAATGGTTCTTTATTATCTTCTCCCAGATAAGCTGCCTGAGACTTCTCTGTCACCTGCCAGCAACCTGAGCAGTGCTCCGTGTGCCACGGCCACTGCTGCCACCTTCCAGCAGAGGTAACCCCCCAGTGCATTTCTGAAGCCAGCTGCCATCTTCTCCTGCCTTTCATGTCCTGCAGCTGTAGTGGCCGTTCACCTGACAGCCCTGCCCAAGAGTGGGACCTTTTCTGCCCACAACAGACAGCAGGGAAATCACCTTCATCATCTCTTTCTTCCCATGGTGGAGTATCATTTCTGCATGAGAGGTCAGAGATGGAGCCATTGTGTTAGAGGCTGTTTCTCATGGAGATGAAGAGTCTAATTTACTTGTTCACATGGGAGGAGTACTTCTCCAACTTCTGAGAGCTGCAGGATGCAAGTGGGCCTGTCTTCAAACTGCACAGTCCCCTCTGCACTGAACAAAAGTGAACCACTGAATGTGAACAATTTCACTCGCACTTACAGGAAATTTACTTTATGCATGTCCTCACAGTTGTAACCCTAACACCTAACCCTAAC
>VZRX01008697.1:0-13632 GCA_013398075.1 Notiomystis cincta | reverse complement strand
TGGAGTCTTTTCCGCACTACACCCAGGGTTTGAACCATCATACAAGTTATTAAGGACACTGGAAAGCCTCTTGAATTTTTCCAGTGGGACACATGACCCTCTGCAGTGAACTTCAACAGCCTGAGACAGTAGGCTTAAAAATCAGGGAATTACCATCAGCCAGATCTTTTAAGAGTATTCCAATATTCATCAATATTGATTTATACCTACTCCAGTCATAAGCGGGTAACATGATAATACAGAGTATTAATGACAGTGAGGCTTCAGCTGCAGAGGGAAATTTATAGAGATGAGCAGTGCAAGCAGACATTGGGAATTACATTTCTGGATTAGATTAAGATTTCAAAACTTTCGTTAGACTATTTGTGGAGATAACTTCCAAATTTGACTATTTATGGAGGTTCTGTGTTTAAATGGGAGAATATTTAAATACTGTATTTAAACTGGAAATGTGTAAGTCACACTGTATTGTGATGAAGACAGCTGCGGAGGGTGATGTAAAAGGTAGTAGCAGTGCTTGAAATACAAGCCTAGATCTCTTTGCTTAAAAAATCAGCGGGACTAAGGTTTTCTCCTGCTCAGGAGCAGAAGTCCTTCTAGCAGCTGGGAAGCAGCAGGCACACTTTCTGTGAGCAGACCATGAATCCTGTGGTGGAGAAAGATGTACCCAAGTGGTGAGCTCAGTAAACAATGCCATCTTTCATGGCTTTAATGTCTGTAAATAACAGGAATGTTGCCAGGAGTTTCAGCAGCCACACCTCACCCAACAGAAGTAAAATGTCCCTGCTGAGAGTCACATGTGTGCAAATTTTATGCTGGCTTGTCTAGATGGCACACTTCTGGTGTCAAGGAAATGTACAAATCACATCTCCATCCCAAAGGGGTGGGGAAAAACTTCTGTATCAGAAAAGGAATGGCAGAAAGGAGAAGAACTGCTTCGGGCCAGGACCATGGAACTTGGCTGGTGTTAGTGTCATCCTGAAAGTGAACATAACATCAGGGCATTCTTTTGGCTCCCACTGTTCAGGTCATACAATCAAGGAGGGCTGTGTCCTGGCAGAGAGGGGATGGGCTGGGCAGCAGAGAAGCAGGAGACCTCCTCCCCACCCCAGACTAACACACCTCCCTCCTCCAGAGCTGAGCAGAAAACTACAGGAGCACAAGTGTTCGTGTCATAAATTTAGCTAAGTTGCATAATTCTTCCCGCTTTCCTTCTTCCTCTCTCCTTTCTTCCCCAAATGCTCAAACATCTGTAATTAGAGCAGTGCCAGTGGGAAGTGGAAGGTTCGAGTACTATTACTTTGATGTCACGAACTCATACAAGAATAACAGCCCAGGGTTGTAAAAGAGTGATGAGAGATTAGGTAAACTCTCTGAAACACTAATCTAAAAACTATATAGAATAGTCTAATACTCAGGCAATTTACACTTCTCATTTCTCTGGCACAGCCCTGCCATATAAGCTAACTGCATCCCAGTTTCATATTAGAGTATGGAGATGCTAAGTTAAAGATATTTTTTTTCAGAAGCACTGATTTACTACAGTCCACTGATTTATTATACTCTTCCAGTGTTCACATCTCATGCAGCAAGATTTGTGTTAATTTTCTTTAAATATCACTTTGATACTAAGGATCCTGAATGAAAAGTGAAGACAGAAACACACAAACAGCAGATTCACATTAATGTACTTTATAGGAAAAAAAATCTTATTTACTGACAATATTTTTTCCTGCAGCTTCTAATAAGTGTAGCTACCTAAAGTATCTAATAAAGTATATATTATAAAATAAAAACAAATAATATAAAGTATGCAATAAACTGTAAAGAATATGAGGCATATAATAAACTATAAGCCTGAAATATTTTAACCTTCTTTCCCTCATCTCACACAAAAAAATGTCACAACAAGGCAATATAACCTATCTGGATTTCTTTTCCAGACTCTACCTGTAAGATTCTGGAAAGCAAAGCCTGTTTTCTTTTCAATTTCTGTTCAATTTCTCCTCAGGATTTGGCCACTGAGTGGATGGAAACCTCTGTTGTTGTGAGGCTCTTCAAAAGCACAGAGTTCATGTGCATATACCAAGATGCAGATGGATGGGTTGACTCTTCAGTTCTTACTTCACATATAAATTTTCCATGACCACACTAAATCAAAGACAGTAAAGAAGCTGATCAGACAGCCTCTGATTTAAACCGAGGCAGTTTGCTTAGGGCCAGAAGCATAACCATGACACCCCTAGATTCCCTGAGCCCTACAGGACTCACAGTACAGACTGTTTTCACAATATGTCCAAGGAACTCTGTCAATTACAGCTGAAAAATCCCAACTGTACTGTTTGCTGTGCCTAGCACATGATGGCTGGCCAGTACCGTGTGCAACACAGCATTTCATTAACACATCCAAAAATGCAGTTTGGATTACAGCTCGTAGAGCAGTAGTTTTAACCTTAGTGCCCGACCCTTTTCTTTAGCTGCAACAAAATGAACAGAGTTGCCTTAGGGCAGAAAATATATTTGTAAGCATAGTAATAAGCTCATCCCCTGCTTCTCCCCCCACTTCTGCAAACACAGCCCAACTGTGAAGTCTGTCATGAAATCCATATATGCTGCATTCTGGGAAGGGAGAGCATCCTTTTCATTTCCTAAATTAAAAACAGTGATTGAATTAGCCCCCCTCAGCATCACCACTGCCCCACATAGCATGTGACTGAGCTGGAAGCATCTAAACAATAGGACCATACAGATGATGCACAATAATTCACTGGATGAGTTGGGATCTGTCTTCTCAGCACCTGCTGCAGCTGAAGCCCCCATCTGTGCTCTCCAGGGAGCTACGACATGTCAGTACTTAATGCGCTTGGTGTCACTGCTTCCTGAGCTCTTGTTTTATACGAATGAAGCAGAATTTGGAGAATAGAAGGTTGGTGGCGGGGGGGGGAGGTGGTAGGGGGAAGGGCTCACAAAAGTGCATGCACACAAAGAGCGTGAGTTTTAATTAAAAAGCAGACTGGAGGGGCACCCACACTGTGGGCAAACAGTTAGTGCAATGTAGAAGTAATTAAGTGCACAAATCTCAGTTGTTAACAGACTCTTCAACACCCATTATCCAAGTGCTGCACAAAAAAATGCAGATCCCTGTGTGAAAGGAGCTGGAAAGCTTAATTTTCACTTCTTTTTATTCAGGTGGTTCAATGAAATAGAGGAAAAGAGAGCTGGGAGGATACAATACTGGGCAGCCAGGGTCTGGGTCCCCCTTCACCCTCCTTGCCCCATTTCCTCTCTCTATCTACCACAGCATCCTTCTTGCCAAATATATTTGTTTGCTCCTCCCAAACTATGAGCTTATTTTGCCCTGGGTCTGTCACCTTCTTTGTTCTGTTTCCTCCCACTACCTCACTTTATTATTCCAATTTTCATCAATCTCATTCATTACTGCACCTGTACCCACAGGTTTTGCTGAGAGGTAAGAGGACAAAGCCTACATCATTTTTCATTTCTCTCTATAGTCACAAAGCCATGTCCTGATTTCATGTCTCTCTATATTGAGCTTATTTGCATACTTGGTCCATATGAGAAGTGATCACTCTGCACTGGAGATGCCGAATGACAGAAACTCAGAAGATTCTCTTTGGCACCAATTACTTCCTGTCACTGCTTAAAAACCCCAACTTTCCTAATATTTTCTTTTCAGGGACTCTCAACTGTTTGACAAAAAAGCAGCTGTGAGGGTCATTTTAGTTACACTAAATCTTGAAATTGAGGATCACTATGAATATAAGGTTTACATATTTTTTAAACTGTCATAGCACTGAAAAATGGCATAGTGCAAATTAAGTTTTCAATTACCACGTGTCACATTCTGTCCCCTTAGTCACAGTGAGTAAGCCAAACCCCCAAATTAGGGCCTTTCATATACTCTGACTGTTCTACCAGAACAAATCCGAAGCAAGGCCCCTGAAGACATGAGATAATACCAGTTTCCATGAGGTTGAACATCTGGCATCCTGGATTCACATGATTAAATTTCCTATTTCCCCCATATTTAAAATAATTTTTTNTTTTTTTTTTTTTTACTGAAAAGAATATAAAGTCTCCAAGATTTTTTTTTCTTACATTTAGCTGATAGAAGCCAAGTGCCTGCACCTATGGGTAGGCATGAAACCAAGTGTCCTTTCTGTCTTCAGCTTGCACTTCAGAAATAAAAATATCTGACTACCTACCCAGGTAGGTAGTTTGCTGCTCCCCCACCCACTTAAAACACATAGGAACTTTTTCTTTCATGTCAGTAAGGCCTGACCCAGCTCCTGTTGGACCACACTTCAGGCACACAGGTTTGGAAATAACAGGGAGTCCATAAAGGTCACTAAAATATTTACTGGAAGAGTCGGAAAAAAAGCTGAACATCCTCGTCTTCCAGTTACTTGTCTCACCACTGCAGAGCAATGGGGACAAGTGACAAAAACCTCCCATTTGCATTGTTCTGCTGTTTGCTTTTAAGTAAGTTATTTATTTTGTCAGTAAATTCTCTTTCCGATGCCAGGAGTGGGGATCCCATAAAAGAGGTAAGATAGCATCTGTGTAAGAACTGACTAAAAAATGTTCCCTAGACTGCAGAGATACTTGCATAGGTGCTGAGGAGAGTTCCTGTGCAATTGCACACTACGGTATGTGAGTGCTACACACCATGTGGTGACCCTAAGCACTGCTGTGACAGCCCTGTCCCTTGGCCACATTGCAATCCTAATGCTTGTGCTAACCATCTTCAAATGCAAGTGTGGAAGCCAGCAACTTCTGTAAACCTATGGGCTGAGAACTGTTCACAAACAACCTTCCCAATACAGTAAGTGCCACAATCAGGACAAAGTTTTAACGGGAACTGTTGCAATGTGCTGCAGCTCTTGTTTAATGCTGCCTGCTGAGCCCTTCATTGTGGTCCATGAGCACCTTTGACTCAAGTGTGGGGTGTTTTCCCAGCAGGAAATGTTCCTTCTTGATTCAGTTGCAGGCTACACTATTTCAATACTAGAAAAGCTGAGTTCATGATATCAGTTACATTTTCAATACCATCTTATGCTATTTGAGAGAAAGGCTAAGTGCATAATGTGAAACCACAAAAGTGCTTTTTTGGCATTCTTTAACTTAGGAAAAAATAAGTATGCTAATTTAATGTTGTTATAACTGTTCTTGGGCTGCATTTCATCCTAAGGAAAAGTTATTATTGTTATGTGCCTTTTGAAAAATGAGGGGGAAAAAAGGCTTTAAGTAGCTAATATGACCTTCACCAGAAGTAACAGCCACAGTATCACCATCATTCTATTGATGGCACACAAAGAAGGAAGGTGCCCAGGGATAAGAAAATAGAAGTAGGAAATCTGGACAGTACAGTCAGTCCTTTCCTCTGCTATTGACTTATTTGGCCTCAGGCAAGCCCAGGGAATTTAGTGAAGAATTTTCTCTGACTCAGTTGTCTTAGAGTGAGTCTCTTAAACATCTTCTCTGCAAGCTCAGTTGGTCTTTCTGTAGAACCGAGATATTGAATACTTACAGAATGTAATCCATTAATCTTTGCAAAACACTTTCTAATACTTTGGCAAGACTACTTAATGACTATCGCACATAATAAGTGTTATAGGGGTGTAGGGATATCATGTCTGTATATAGGAAGGCATTCTTCTCCCTGTGAAATATTTCCAGATAAATTATTGATGTGTTTTTTAATGGCAAGTATGCTTTTATTAATAAAAAGGAAAACACTTAAGTATACTTTTACTTATAGGGGCAATGTAAAAGACCCCTCTATCGTCTCTCAGTGGATCACTTCCATAAACCCTTTAAGCTGGCTTAATGCCGATTGCCACCACAAAAAAAAGCAGTTTCACCCTCTCCCCTACTTTTTTCTTTGCATGCATTCTTGTGCTGGCAGTGATTTCTGCATCCTACACTGAGATCTCTCTTTAATTTTTCCCCTCCCCTGGATATTTTTCAGCCAGCTCTCTCTCTCTCTCTTTCTCTCTCTCTCCTTACAGTTCCTCTGTAAGGTTCTGTGGCTGCATGGCAGCAGGAATGCTTGAAAGCATTTCATCAACCCTAAGCCAACCTTTGTCTCAGATGATGGCTTCAGGACTAGGAAATTATTGTGAACCAGTGCACAGAGGATCTGGAGTCACTGAAATAACACACCAACCATTTCCCAACCCTCCTCTGCTTACCAGCTTCTGAGCAGCACCAGGTCTGCCTGTCAACTCAGCAGCAACCCAGTCCGCATTTCTCTGTGGTGCGTGGGAGCTTTCAGCATTACTATGTGAAATCCATCTCTGAGTACAAATACCACGTGGAGGAACAGCAACATAAGCCTTGTGTAAAAGCTGTCTGTGCTGAGAGCCCAAATACACACACACAAGTTTAACAATACAGACTTTAAAAGTAAAATAAGAAATAGCTCATTTGCCAGAGAAATGCAGAACAGTTACCGTGGCAGCACAAGTTTTATTTATAGTAACAGGTAATATTTCTGAGGACTGCCAAATACTCAGCAAAACGCAAACAAGTGCAGTGCAACTATTAATAATAAATTTTAACTCTTAGTTGGTCACTTCACTCAGATTCCTTTGCTTCTCCCGTCAAGCAGCAGAGCAAAGCATAATAAATAGCAAAGACTTAAATTATTCAACAGCAGGCAAATGGAATGCACATTTATACAGAATGTGAGCATCTCTCTTACTAGCTCTTAGAGCCCAAGATAGCTGAAGCATTTCCCTGTAGGCATCAGTCAGCTCCAACATAAAAGAGCAATACAAGAGCATAGAATCAAAGAGAGTAGTTTTGTCTGTGGTTTTACACAAGGGACCAAAACTTTCCTGACTCTTAAAGCTGGCTTTGGCAGCCACTAAACTTCTTGCTTATACAGTGCAAATATATTTCCCACTTGAAGAGTACTCTGTATTTTGAAAGGTGTTTATAAGCAAGAATCCTAGCTTTCCAAGGGGCTCTAGGTGCTTAGATATACTGCTGAGATGTCATAAAGCCACTCCTGCCTTGAGCGACAACTAACCTTGTAGGTTATAGTTGTCGATACGGTTGTATAGTTGTATAATGTAACTATAACATTATAGTTACATTATAGATGTAGATTATAATACATATAAGTACGTTATAAATATGCTATTTAATGGCTATCTGTAAGTAAGGAAGCCTGCAGAGAGAAGTGCACAGCAAAGTGTGGGGATTCCCAGGCCAACACACAATGCTTCTCCAGGAGGCCAAAAAGAAGCAAGTGAAATGCTACAGTAACACGTCAAGGCTGCTTCCAACACTAAGTTGGTGTATTCAGCAATGGCTCAGATGCCTTCACATATCCCCATTGCTCAGGTGTTTGCACTGCTGCACAAAAGCCTACAGCCCCAAGCCACAAGATATCTGGTGCACACCCAGGGCCCACCACAAAATGTGACAAAATACCATCAATCTATCGATCTCATGTGCCAGGTTCAAACCAGAAGTGTGTTCTCCATGCACCAATCCTCCTGTGCTGCCAAGGTAGTCTGCAGACACCACCACTTCCTTCTGCCCAGTGGCTTAGGATGTTTGCCTGGAAGGCTGCAGGAATCATTGCAGTGTCTGGGGCTTTGGGAGATATAGGTCAGCTATTCTAGACAGAGTAAAGTTTTGAACTGAGGTCTCCTGTGCAGGAGGAAGCAGCAGCTAACAACCTGTTGGCTACAGGAGGAAAGTGCAATGCTGATTCCTCCTCTGGCCAACTACCGGAGTGAAGCTGGCTCAGAGAGCAGACTACTCACTTGAGCTTAAGCAGAACTAGTTGTTTACAGCAAAAAGAGAAAACAGATGCTACAATCCTAATTTGTACAAGGACCAAAATTTCCTCTGTAGTACACAGTCAAGCAGAACTGTCTCCACACAAAAAAACCCAGATTCAAAAATAAAAAAAGGTCCCTTGTAAATAAGTGAGCCTGATGTGCAAGAATCCAGCATGGCCCTTGAATATATACAAATTTCAATGTATCATGTAATGATCTTGTGAAATGTGACTTTGCTTATGCTTAACATGAGGAAAATGAGTTTGGGGATTAAATTCCCCTCTTGCAAACAAATAACACCATGGCAATTAACAGAAACCAAAAAGAAATATAGGCTACAAGATTGCTCATTTCAACAAAATAATCCTAGTATCTGAAACAGAATGCTTGAATATTCAAGAAAAATGATTTGAGCAGAATGTGCAATCACATTGGGAAAATCTATTACTTATTCAGTAGCAAATGCATTAAGGATATCATCACAAGTAGTAGCACCGCCAAGCACTATTAAGAAGCCGTGCGTTGAGTCAGGCTGCTCCTCATAATTTATTAAATGAATGCTTCTATTTTCATTCTAGCAAAGACTGGCTTCTGAAATTGTGATGCTAAGAATGATTGGATAAATTGTTTTCTTTGGGACAGTTCTCCAAAGAGTGATGCTTTCTATTGCTTCTTGCACTGTGGAAAACAGTGCCTGATGTTGATGGGAGTCCCTTGTGGGCCTGGCAGCCCCTCAGCGGTGTGGCCTCGAGCTCCAGTGAGGAGCTGGGAACATTTGTCCTCTGTAGAGTGCTGCAGGAAAAGCCAGCTGATGGTACCCTCACCTGCTCTGCTAGAGAGTTGAAGGCTGGGAACTGCCAGGGAGCAACACATGAAAGCCAAGATGGTTCAGGAGCATGGCACAGCCCTAGGTACCTGTATCAAATATAGAAAATACAGCAGTGTCTCTTCTAATCTCACTACTCATTTTCTTCTGATTTTTTCAGACTATTTGTAGCACATGCCATTCAGAAACCCCACACAGCACTGGCACAGGAGTCACTACAGCTGCTCTAACATGTACTACATGAGAATTCTCCTCAGCTGGAGTCATCCTCAGGCAGCTTCAACACACCAAATTGACATTTTCTTCAGCATCAGGGAGCCTGTGCAAAAAGGTACCTTGCGATCAGATAACAGGGCTGCCCAAAGATGAGTTTGTATTATTTCCAGTACGCACATACATTTTCACAAGTTCTATTATTCAGCTGTACATGAAAATGCCCCTGGTGAGAGAAGAAAAATGTCCCACAGTGTGGGGGCAAAATCTCAAAACCACAGAATGATTTGGATTGGAAGGAACCTTTGAATATTATCTAGTCCAATCCTCCTGCCATGGTCAGGGATTCCACCCGCTAGATCAGATTGCTCAAATACAACCTGTCCTTGAACACTTCCAGGAATGGGGCATACACAATGTATCTAAGCAACCTGTTCCAATGTCTCCCTACCCTCACTGTAAATATTTCTTCCTTATGTCCAGTCTAAATCTATTCTCATTCAGTTTAAAACCATTGCTTCTTGTCCTGTCACTACAGGCCCTGGTAAAAAGTCTCTCGTCATCTTTCTTGTGAACACCCTTTATATATGGAAAGTCTCAATACACTCTCTCCAGATCCTTTTCTTCTCCAAGTTAAACAACTTTAGGTGCAAAGCCCTTTTTCAGAAGCTCCTCCATCTCTCCCAGCTGAGTACAGACAGGTCTGGGTTGACTTCTCTGCCACTCTAGGCCAAATCTTTAAAAAATTGCAAGAACAAAACAAAAATGAGGAACACCCTGAAAAAGTTTTCATATCCAGAAGCAGGTTATATGTCAATGCAGACCTTTTTAGGAGAGCCACACTTAATAATGCCCTGCTGACTAGGCCCTTTTACAACACTCCATTCAGGAGACAGCAAATGCTTCATTGTCTCAGGAATTATCTGCACTTTTATTGTAAATAATACTATTATAGGAAATTATAGCTGTCCTGTGAACCCATTCTGTTTAGCTTCCACACAAGTAAACATATAATCCTCAAAAATTTAATATCTGCACATATAGTTAATAAATTTGGGATGTTCTGAATTTGAAGTCTCACTGTAAAAACCCCTTTGGAAAAAACCTGAGCCCTCTGGGTTTCCCTTGTAGACTGCCATACCAAATTTTCAAGCAGCTGTAGGAATGGAAATCTGGAATTTCACCATTTTGGCTTAACCTGGCCTCCCTCCTGTCCTCCCTGGAGCATTTGTGATAAGCAGCTCACCTCTATCTAATGCTTGGCAGTTCTATCCACAAACAAAAGGCAGTCCTCTTGATGGATACCCACAGCTTCCCAAGCCCAGAATGGGATTTCCCTCTCTTGTGGTAGCACACACACTGCTGTCGATCTCTCACCTCCCTTGCAAGCTACCACAAATGCATTCAGCTGCTTCAGCAACAAGTCAACCACTTGCAGGGGGTTAAGCTGCAAGGAAGAAGAGGTGTCCATTTATTTCTATGCAGATCTGCTGCTATAACCTAAATGAACGCTAAGCAGGGCTTCTGCTGGCTGCCTCAGTGCACAGGCAGCTGCCTGCTTGACTGCCTTGAAGATGAACTTGCTTCTCACCCCTCCAAGTTCTGCCTCAAACCCAGCCTGAGGATGTTACCAAGACCACAAGGGACAAGCCTGCACCAGCACTTTGTACTTTCCTGGGATAAATGTGAAAATGTAGTATAGAAGACCTTGAATAAATCCCATAATTAGCAGACATATACATATTATTCTGGATTTCTTTTTAGAAAAAATTTTGCTTTTCCATCATAGAACACAGCACAATAAACTATTAAACTGGATATTTGGATAACCACATTCTTCCCCATATATTTGAAGATCTGAAAATCTGACAGCAAATGTTCCAAGAGGAAAATATCTTTTTCTTTTTTGTCCCTTAGCTTCTCCTTCCCAACATCTTCATCCATCCTCCAAAGAAGATCAATTTTTCATGCAAACTCTACAGCTAATTTGCTCAGTTGTTTTAATTTTACACTTCTGAGTTGTCATGATGCTAGTGGGAAAAGTTCACTGAATCCGGATGAGGGATAAGAGATCTACCCTGTCATATTGAAGGAGGGCTTGCTGGAAGCTACATTTTTTTTTCCTTTTTTCCATTTCTAAAAAAATAGAATGAAACCTCAATAGAGACCTAAGAGTTGAAAATAATATTGAAACACTGCGGGGAGCAGAGATGGATATTCTATATTCTCACACATCATATATCTTCAATCAGCAGGATAAGAGGGAGAGGAAGAAGAGGAAAATTATTCCTTTTGGATTATTTCCTCTAGGAAAATAAAGTTTAGTTTAAATTAATATGTTTGGAAACAGCCACAAGACAGACACAGCAGAAAGACCACCCTGGATACCTGAAATAAAATTAAACCAGACTGATTTCCTTTCTCATTCAAGGTGAGAATAGGTGTAAAGTGAATGTTGTTATCTTTGTCCTGAGCAACAAGTTTCTAGGATAAGTGAAATTCACCTTTGCGATAGGGATCTGTTTTTCTTTCCTTTGTTTCCACTGCAGGACAGAGAGAGTACCCCCAAATTCTCAGACATTAGTTTGTAGCTTCAGGTTAAAAGCCACTCATCCAAACATGCTTTCTTGTTTGTTTTCTAAGAGGTCACTGGCATGGATCTCTCTCAAGCCTCTCTCATGCCTGTGGGAGCAGTCAAGTGAATTCTCTTTCTCATTTGAGGTGTTCATCCCCACCACATCTAACTCATTGCATGGTCTGCAGAATGCAAACCTAGCACTCAGGAGAACTGGTAGAGATGGAGACAAATGCTGGCACCAAGCAGCATAACCTACAAAATCACATACAATTATTAGCTTTTTCTGCCCAAAGGAGAAGTTGGCTGAGGGACTATGGACAAGCAAGGATGAAAACCTAGCAAGTGTCTGCCTAAGTGTCTGCAAGAAGAGAAAGCAGCCAGAAGCCTGTTGGCAGACTGTGCTAGACAGAGATCTCCATCTTGGAGGCACAGCATGAGAGATCAGAAGCCCTGCAATGTGATCTGGAGCTGTGACTGCAGAATTGTTGCATTTTCTTATTACATCTGGCAACAGTGTCAGCAAGGGTTCGGCAACTTGCAAGGTTGGTGTGTCAGACCATGTATTTATTTCCGAAATCACCCTTCTGAAAAATACTCAATGGAGTGATGTGCCTCTGTGGAGAACAGCACGTCTTCCTTCTGCCGAGTTTTTCTCTCAGTGTGAGCTGCTGCTTCTTGTAAATGTCTCTCTCAAAATGCTTCAGGTCTCCTGCAAAACTTGCCAGAGCACAGTTTGGCATGAGGTGCCTGCATCCCAGCCTTGATGACAGCAGAAGGGAACCTTCCCAGCCTGCTCTGTCACACACCAGTAAGGCTGTGGGATGTGAGTCCAGCTCTGTAGGAAGTGCCTTGGGTCTCTACCAATATCAGCCATAGCTCCTCTGTGTTCATCCTCCATTTCAGTCAGCATCCTTTTTTTTTGGCTTACCCATTCCTCATGATTCAACACAAATTTTCTTATTCCCAGTGCCTGCTCTCCTCACAAGTCTGGCAGCCTTTTTGACCTCCAATATATATGGCAGCTGGCTCAGTACACATTCATAACATGGTTTTAATGAAGAAGTTTAGTTTAGTCTAGTTTTAGGGGAAGGTCAGTGGTACAATAAATAGCTGAAACATAACAAATTACAGTGCCTTGTGTAAATGCATTTTGCCTCTGGTTTATCTCAAGCTGCAGAGGTAAAGACCATAAGCTCAACACAAAAGAAGCAGGAAAGGAGACTTCTGGAAGAGAGTGAATTGAGGAAATACTATAGTTTATTTGGGCAACCTGTATAATTGCGTAAAGCACTGAGAATATTTACTTTTAAGATTTTTGTGAATCATATTTCTGCTGCAGAGTCAATTTTATCTCTGCCAATTGGTCAGAAATTACCCAAGGAATCTCTTATGAGTTTCACTTTTCCACTTCATTCTCTGTTTAAAGAAGTTCTCAGAACTCTTGCTAGCATGGATAATATGATATTTGCCTTAATATACCTCGGATGGAGGGATGGTGGTGGTGGTGGAGCTTAACTTCTCTTTATGTTACCTGTCCTATTCCTCACCAACTCACACAATCACAAAATAAACCATATTTCACCTGCCTTTTAACTGTCTCTGGCAACACTTCTTTATTTATTATCAAACTGTATTACTGTTATATCCCAGGTCATAGGATAATTGCTCAATAAATTAACCTCACCATTTTCCCAAGAGGATCTGGGCTACATAGAAACAATCTCCTGGATGCTCAGTTGTCATAAACTGTTCAAAAAACCCTAAGTCAGAACAAATAAAAACATGAAAAATATGACTGGAGGATATAATTGAAATTTTCAAAGAAGCCTATGCCTATGGTGGTAAATTCCTTTTTATTTTAAAGTGCTTACACTGTGTTGGTTTTCTTTACATTCCAAAGTATTTTGTTTCATTAAATTCTCTCAATGCCTCCATGCCTTTTCACCTCTGGCTTCCTCCCATGGCTACAGGTTTCCCCCAGAATTCTGCCCAACATAGCAATTTCTCTGGCTGTGAAATAAATCTAGGAGATAGACTGTGACTTGGAGCAGTCACACTCTAACACTGGATCCAAGGCTGCTTAGAAACTGCTTCAATCACACTTTCAGGGCAAAGGCTGCTTCTGTATTGGAGCAGAGAGAGGCAAAATGAATGGTCCACATTCTGCTGCTCTGTGGACGTTTTTTAGAGAAATT
>VZRX01008696.1:3441-14312 GCA_013398075.1 Notiomystis cincta | reverse complement strand
CCCTTCCAACCCAAATCCTTCTGAGATTTTGCTAATTTACCCTCCTAGTAAAACAGGCAAAGCTGGTGCCTTCCTCCAAACTCTTCAGATAATCCTGTTGTAAAGGAGGCATGAGAAAAATCATAGCAAAGTCTTTTTTGTAGGAGGGTAGCACTAAACCCAACCATTTCCCTCCTCTATTCCTGCCCCTCTTCCTTGTGTCCCTCCCAAGCCAGTATCCTGGAGATTACTGGGCTGGAGATTACTGGGTGGGGTGGGATCAGCAGAGGGATGCTGCTGAGGCGGGGCTGGTATCAGTGGGGAAAGGAGTGGAGGTTCTTGGGTTGCTGCAGAGTGCCATTAAGATCTTGAAAGCTTTTTATTTGTTCTTCCATCAAACTTTGATGTAAATATGTCTGGGGGGCAGCATTTTGGATTCCCACAGGCTGGTGGACAGGGATGAAGCTTGGTCAGACACCTTCATTAGGAAGGTGAAGCAGAAAAAGAGAGCACATGGCCTTCAAACATGCTGCCTGTGACCTCTTTTTGCAGCAATTCCAGAAGATGACAATTTCCCTTNATCAAACTTTGATGTAAATATGTCTGGGGGGCAGCATTTTGGATTCCCACAGGCTGGTGGACAGGGATGAAGCTTGGTCAGACACCTTCATTAGGAAGGTGAAGCAGAAAAAGAGAGCACATGGCCTTCAAACATGCTGCCTGTGACCTCTTTTTGCAGCAATTCCAGAAGATGACAATTTCCCTTGCTGGCTGTGTGATAGTCACCTGAGGTTGCCAGACATCACCTTTTCCAAGAGTTGTTTTCTCCAAAAAAATCTAAAAATGTGTCTGCACGTCACAACACAGCTGATCTCTTGGGGACTGGCCCAGAGAGCAGACCATTCCTGAACAACCCTTCTTTTCCAGAGCTCTTGGCCCTTCTTGTTAGAGCGTGTATGTTTATGATTTAAATTGGAACATATGTGCGTTAGAAGTCCCATGGGCGGCTCAGGTTCTGCTCCAAGCTTCCCACCATGCAAACCACAGAGTGTTTAGCTCCAAAACTGAAAATTAGCCCTATTAGCAATCCTTCCTGTGACCATGGGCTCCTTGTGCTTTGTTTTCCCACACCCCTTGCTTTCAGAGCCAGCAGCACCGAAATACTGGTTTGTTACTTTCTCCAGCCACCTGTGAATAAATATCAAAATAAAACCTGTGTGGGAAATGTGGTTTTGCTGCCCACTGGGGAGTTGCAAACCTGCCTGTGAAAACCATGAGCACCTGAGTTTGATGGTGTTTCTGGCCAAAGCAGGAGAAAATCCCAACCCTCTTGTAGAGCAGAGGGTGGTCTTCTGCCTTGAGAGACATTTTCCTTTGGCTCTGTTGAGGGATTTTTACTTCAGAAGGAGTGTGTCTGCTGAAAGGTGGAAGAGCTGCGTTTCAGATCCACATTGTCCTCAGTGAGCTGGCTCTGCTGAAGGCACTTCCACAGCAGTCCTGCCTGAGCCATGGTGGGCAGCAGCCTCGAGACAAGAGCTGTGTTATCAAAGCTCTCACCATGCCCTTGGGATTCTGCATCCCCACCCACCCATCACCTTTGGTCTTCTCCAGCCACTCCGCCCTACTTGCAAGTTGCTGATATTTCCTTTTGCATCAGCTCGCTGCACAAAAAAAAAAAAAAAGTCAACTTTTCTCCCTTCCAAATTTAGCTTTGTTTAGGCACCAAAATAGACAAGAGTAGGGATCGGTGACTGTTTTTTTCCAAAACATTGTCTCATGATGAGGACTGAGGAAGGGAACTGCTCGGCTGGAGAAAGGGGATGTTTGATTTTCGTAAATGGGGACACTAAGTTCTCCTCTGTTCAAGCACAGGCAGTGTCCAGGAGTGCTCCTTGGATTAGGAACTTATTCCCATGTAATTAATTCATCTCTCATGCCGCTGACGTCCGCTGCTGGTGGGTAGAGGTCTGAGGAAGCACAGGGATTCTCTGCAAGGAGGGCATGCAGGAATGCACCACTGTACGTATGGTTTCTCGTTGGAAGGAGCAGAAAGGCAGCTCCTGAGGCTTTAATGAGGGCTTCACTAGAGGAAATTAGTCCTTGTGTGGAGTGGAGATAGTTTCATTTTTCCAAGGTAATTGTATTTGCACATGTGTCTGCAATGCAGCTTAAATTCTTAAAAACACCCCAAGCGTTAGCCTGCTGTGGTAGTACAACATTTAGAATCAGCCTTACTAATTATTGTACTATTTTTAGCCTAATTTCCTAAACTAGCTCTGCTGATGGGATTGGGCTGTGTGTGTCACCTCCTTCCCCTCCTTTTCTCATTCAGTTTGGGCTCTGTTGGCCAATTTCAAGTAATTTTTCAGAGGAATAGAGATTTCAGAGATACTGAGCTCCTCCTATGCATTCAGTGAAAACAAATGATTGGGAAAGTGAGTGATGAGGAACACTCAAATCACAACTCTGAGTAGTGAAGAAAGTTCAGTGTGAGCACCCTGGTCTAGTGGAAGTTGTCCCTGCCCATGGCAGGTGTGTTGGAACTGGATGATCTTTAAGGTTCCTTCCAACCCAAACCATTCTGGGATTCCATGATTCTAAGCTATTATAGAATCATGGAATTGTAGAATATTCTGAGTTCTGACCCACAAGGATCATCCAGGCCAGCTCCTGACCCTGCACAGACACCCCAACAATCGCATCCTGTCCCTGAGGGCACTGTCCAAACTCTCCTGGAGCTCTGGCAGCCTCAGGGCCGTGCCCATTCCCTGGGGAGCCTGGGCAGTGCCAGCACCCTCTGGGGGAAGAACCTTTCCCTGATACTCAACCTGACCCTCCCTGGCACAGCTCCAGCCGTTCCCTGGGCCCTGTCCCTGTCACAGAGAGCAGAGATTGGAGCTGTCCCTTAGGAGGAGCTGCAGACCCCAGTGAGGTCTGACCTCTGGCTCCTCTTCTCAAGGCTGAACAAGCCCTGTAACCTCAGACACTTTCTTATGTGCCCCTCCAGACCTTTCACCATCATTGTAGCTCTCCTCTGAACCTTTTCTAATAGGTTTATATTTTGGCTCAGTGAGTTCCTTATGGGTTGAAGTCTGGAGGAGCGAAGCTGTCCAAATGGGAAGGCTCCAGCTGCCATGGGAGCTGTAGGGTTGCTGCAGCAGCAGTTTCTCCAGGCTTTTTGCAACGGTCAGGATGGATGGTCACAATAAACCCTGTCTGTCCTCAACTTGGTGGTGCCTCCTCTGGCCTAAATTCATCATCATCCCCAGCAACCTTTCTCCTCCATTACATCTTCCACCAGAGAAATTCAAAATACCATTATCTCAGTAATTGCTACTAAAATCAACTGTCGTTTCCAAAGGCTCTTCCCACAAAGAGAGAGGGACTTTTTTCTGAGGTCAGTGTGTTATGTTGTCATGCCAATGTCCCAAAGCTGCTGCTGGATGAGGCACATCCCCACCCAGCCCTTGCCCTTGCCCAGGCTGCTCTCTCATAGCCCCTCGCATGTGGTGATTCCCAGCAGTGGCTGGAGCTGCAGGAGGAGATAGAACGTGATGGAAATAAAAGCAGCAACTTTTACAGGGCTTTTATTGCCAGCTGGGGAAGGACAATACTGCATTAAATAAAATTCATTATGGTTATGACAGCTCTGTGGTCCCTGGAAAATAAATAATACTTTGCACTTACGTAGGGCCTTTCATCTGGGAACCTCAGAGCTCTGTGTGAGCATTAACAAAGCCTCATCATGCCCATAGTAGGATGGTAAATACAACAGCCCCCTTATCAGATGAACAGACCACGTCAGAGTCGGCACCTTCAGTGGAAAGAGGGCACTGGAGAGGCAGCAGCTGGAGTTACACACAGCTCTTCCACTGCCTCGTCTTGGAGTCATAGAATCCTAGATGGGTTGGAGTTGGAAGGGACTTTAAGGTCATCTAATTCCACCCCCTTGCCATGGGCAGAGACAGCTTCCACTGTCCCAGGTTGCTCCAAGCCCCGTCCAGCCTGGCCTTGGACACTGCCAGGGATGGGGCAGCCACAGCTGCTCTGGACAGCCTGAGCCAGGGCCTCACCACCCTCACAGTATCAACTTTCTTTCCAATCTAGTAAAAACTTTCTTCCTAGCATTCATCTAAATCTGCCCTCCTTCATCCTGGGCTTGGGCACATGATTTACCATACTTGCCACCTCAAGTGGCACCCCCCTGCAGGGGTGGTGTGGGCAGGCTCAATGAAGAGCTCCTGATGTGGTTGTTCCCTTCCTACAGGCATGAGGGCACAGCCCCAGCAGACCTGCCAGCCTGTTGGCTTCCCCAGTATCCTGAAAATGATGCCAAGCATCCTCCTTTACAGACATTTTTTCAGCTGGCTTTTGGATAAATACATAAATACACAAAGGAAGCAACTCAGAAATTTGGTGGCTTAGGTGCACCGATGTCATGTGTGAATTCCTTGTCTGTCATGTGTATGGGATTCATACATATGTGATCCAGTTGTTTGCCCTGTGTGGTTTCAGAAATTGCAGATAACTTCATTCCCTGCTCCTTGCAGCAGCCCTGAGAGGGTACAACAGGTCTGTGGATTTTCAGACCTGCTTTTATAGGGCCTGAGATGTTGTAAGGATGTTTGGGTGGGAGCTGTTTCTTTTATCACACTCATGTGCTGTGTGTACAGCTCTGTCCTGCTCTGACCCCTTCCCTGTTGATGCCACCTGGAGCTGATGGCTGCTTTTCCCTCTGTTTTAGGGTTACCATCCGTTGCCTCATGAAGCTGAAATCGCACACACCAAAAAGCTGTTCAGAAGGAGGAGAAACGACCGGAGGTAGGTGAAACCTCTGTAGTGTTTGGGGGGTTTTTTCAGTCTCCTCTTCTTCATTGCACATCTTCCTCAACTGCCTCATGGTGAATCTTTGGACAGTGCTGCTGTTCAGCAGTGTTAATGCATAAACTCTTATTTGAGCACTAACATCCTGAAAATGTTTTGGAATGTGTCCTGCATTGATCCAGGAGTATCTTAAGGACCTTCTCTTCCCGTTGTATTTATTCCCACATCGCCTGATCCCCCTACTTGTACTCAAAGAGACAGCTGGCGAGCTATTGTCTGTAAAAGCTCGAGTCCTTGGGATTTGCTTCCTCTTTTTCTATTGAAAATCAAAATTTGCTGAGTTTCAGGGTTGCCTGGAAAGTGGGTATGGTTTGGTTAAGAGGGGGTCACAGCCAGCCTTGGGTGTCTGTGGGAAGGAGGGGATGTGCTTTACAGGCAGCTGAATTCCTGTGACATTGGTGATTTCAATCCGTTGAGTTAATTTAATCGGGTCAATTGGATATTCAATTGTGTAAAATGCATATTCAATTATATGAGGGCATCTAAAGTCCTCGATGGGAATCGTGACTGTGCTTAAATGTGAAAAGAAGTGAGGAGTAAGGGAGTTAGTTGTACATGCAGCTTTATTTCTGCTGACTTGTTCTGCTCCAGCTGAGACAACACACCCAGGGCAATAAAGCAGTTCTAAAACCATGGCTTTGAAGGATGAGTGAACAGGAGAAAAAGTGGCCAGTGCTTTCACCTGGAATAAACTGAAGTCTGTGCCTGAGCTGTCAGAGGGGTGAAGTCCTGCAGACACCTTGGAGTGCGTCCTCAAACCTCGCCATCACTTCTTGTCTCGTGAACAGCTGTGATGTAGTTAACTCTTTGTGGTTTGGTTTTCCTAAATTTCACTGAGGGACCAAAAACCCAGCTGAAAAGAGTTTTCTCAGGCAACCTTTCTGTGGGCAGGATGATTTGTCAGCAGCAAATTCCGTTTCCTCTCCTTTTGGGGACTCCTTTCTTTTTAGCTGTACACAATTCAAAAGCCAGTTCTAGTCTTGTGATTTGGGGTGGGGGGAAAAGGTCTCATTTCAGCTGCATTGCAGCCCTGTGCACAGTTTTAACCCAAAACATGGTTAAAACCAAGCTGAAGTCTGCTGTGCTGCAAGACTGTGCTGGGTGGGCTTAACTGGAGACTGTGCTGGGCCCCTCAGAGGAGCCACAGTGGAGGTTGGAGTGTCCTGCTCCCCTCTCTGGTCTTCCTCTGCCATACCAAGAATGCTTGATGCTTTGGGAAAGGAGACCTTCAGGGCCAAGGGGTCTTCTGCCCAAAGCCCCACGCCCAAGGCTGTGATGAACCATGGAGCTGTGTGTTGGTTCTTCCCTCTCATCCAAAAAACCTGCCAGTTGGAGGGATGGGAGGGAACACTGCCAGATGTGCATTTCTGTTTCTTTTTTCTTTCTGGTGTCTTCAGATAAGCCATCAGCAGACAGAAGCATTTAGCCCCCCGGGGCATCCTTGCCTCCTGCACAGATGGCAAGGAGAGATAGCAAAAGCAACTGCCTTGGGCTGGGGTTGGAGGATCAGGGGGTGAGATACAGCCCTGACCAAGTAGCACTGGGATAATATCCCAGGAGAAGAGAAACAAACCTTAAAATCCAGTTCATCTGGCATTACTCGGGAGGAGACGTGGGGTCATTTCAGCCCTAAGCAGTCACAAATGAAATAAAATGGAAAGAGCAGAGGGTATGCACTTCTGCCCAAGTCCTCCACAGTGCTATCAAAGCTTAGCCAGAAAACCACATCTATTTCAATTTCAAAAAGCTAAGACGCCTGAATAGAGGGATCTGTAATGAAAAAGCAATTTTTAAAGTAATTATTTAAAAGGAAAAGGCATGGTTCCTATGCCATTCCTTTAGCTTGAGACCTCAGCAGCCTCTTTCTCCCAGTGCCACTTGTTTTGATGCTAGGAGCTTTGTCCCCTTGTCTCTGGGTGCACTTGGGACTAGGACAGGAGGTTTAGTCCTTTTAGTGTCACTTGAGTTGCTCCAAGAGAGCACTTGCCCCTTAAAATTGATTTCTAGCGGTGAGTTAGCTCTCAGAATGTTTATTTTATATGGAAAGCATGACAGAAGTAGGGGGAAAAAAGGGCAGAAATGGGAGGAGGGGAAGGGAATAGGAAAAAACCCAGATTGTATCAGAACACAGACTATAAAGCTGTTTACACTTTATTGCAGTGCTATTATCTTAATGTCCCAGGCATCATTCTGGGGCAGAAAAGCTCCATTCCGGAGCTGGTGGAGCCACACAGGTGATATAAAAATTCCTCAGGGTGAGATTTTATGTTAGGCAAACAGTCAGGAGTTCTGGGCTTTTTGTTTAAAACCTCATCTGCATATGGAGAGAGTCAAAATTGCAAGAGTGTGGATGGGTCATCAGAGGCGCTGAGGCTTGGGAGAGGCCTAACAGGGCCATTTGGGTGTGCATGAGTTGGGAAGGGGCTGGGAAGCAGCTCTGGATGCCTGGACCCAAGGGAAGAAGGTCTGGTTTCCTGGGAAGGGATTGGTAGCAGACAAGGATGGGAGTAAGGCTGGCATTCAGGGGATTTGCACAAAGAGAAGAGGTTGTCCTGCTAAGTTGGTTAGAAGCAGGAGTGTCCCCAAAGTCCTGGGCACACGTGGGTCTGGTTTTCATGGAGCAGCTTTTCCTCTTCCTCTGAAGCTGGTGAGTCCTGGAGCAGCTCCCTGGGCCCCATAGGTAATGCCTGTAGGAGGTGCACAGGCTCTCCCTGCCCAGCACGTGCTTCCTCCAAGGCTGACAAATCCTTGGTGACCATGGTGGGCATCCTCCTGCCAGGTGCAGGAGTCACCCTCACAAGTGGCCATCCAGCTTGGGTTGAGGTGTCAATCCCCAGTTTGACCTCTGCTTGATGCCCTGGCCTTGCCTGGTGGTAGGTAACTTTTGGGTTGTCTGGAGCTTTATATAACACAGCCGCTACCAAAAAAAAAAAGATAAAGCATATTGGTACCCAGAAATCTGCCCCTTTTTTTTTGCAATTGGTCTTACAAATGGTACTGATTCCCTCCCAGAGCATGTGTAGGCTTCTCTGGCCTCCCTGACAGTGACTTTCAGATGGGGACACGGCTTGGGCTGGCGAAGCACCTTTTGTTTCACGTGCTGAATGATACTGATGTCCGGCCCTGCTGTAAATAGCGCCTGTCCCTACTTCCTTCCCGTCACCTTTCCTCGGGAAATGCCGTCCCTGTGTCATGGAGGAGCACAGCTCACCTACCCTGACGTCTCTGCCACATACCTTTCATTCCCTTTGGGAGGAGCAACCCCATAAGAGAGCCCCATAGCTCTCTCCTTGGAAATGTGCACTGGTTTTATGTTCCCCAAGCCATTTTTTTTTTCTATTTTTGTGGATGCCTCATCCTTGGAAGTGTTCGAGACTAGGTTGGATGGAGCTCTGAGTAACCTGGCCTAGTGGAAGATGTCCTTGCTTCTGGAGCTAAATGGTCTTCAAGGTCCCTTCCAAGCCAAATCATTCTGGGATCCTGTGATTTTTCCATGGATGCATGCTTCATTTGTTGCATAAGATAGGTGTGAAGAGCAAATTAGACGTCGTTAAAAAACTTGGCACATTTTCCATAACAGCAATCAGCATCAGAGCCTTATCTGCCTGCAGGGTTTGATTGCACAGGGTGCTGTAAAAGTCTACAGGAGGTGGTGAGGTCCTTCCTGCAAAGAGCTTATGATCCAAGCAGTGGAGGTATCAACTTTCCCAGCTCTCCTGGCAGAAATCTTGCAGCCAGTGTCTTCTCTGTTGGCTTAGAGTCAGGGGATGTGGCTGCCACCTCCTGATGAGGATGGTGGAGGGCATCACTGCTTGCTGGGATCATGGAAGGAGAGCAGCACAGGCACAAGTGTTTTCATACCATGTCCAAAGGCCACTTAGTTTGACCACCCAAAGACAACCAGCTCTAGGGAAGGAGGGAGCTTCCTGGGTGGTGGCAGGACGTCTCCTGCAAGAAGAAAAATACTATGGGATATGGGGCACGACAGACCCATTTCTCAAGTCCTCTCCTCCAGCTTTTCCCAACCCAGAGCCTCTCTACTAGCAGAGCACAAGTTATGCTAGGGTGTGATCTCTGCGGGCTGGTGGGCTCTGAGTTTGGCCCTTTGTTTTTCAAAAAGTTCCCAAAAACCCCATTTTTTAAGCATTGAAGGTTGAGTTCGTGTTGCGCAGGGTTCCTCCAATTCCTATGGCCTCCTGGTGTGATGTGTTTGGGATGGAGAGTCCAGCTGGCCAAATCCTTTGGCCTGGAAATGTGTGGGAATACATGAACAGAGGCTTGCCCCAGTCTTGTAGGAATGATAAAGAACAATGCCAGTTCAGATAGGATTTATGGAGAATATATGGAGTTGCAATGGGTTAAGACTGGTGTGGTTGTACCTACTTCTTGGTCTTCTGGTTAACAGTACTGAAATGGTTCTATGTCACTTCAGGAAGGGGACAGTTTTCCTGAGGAAAACCAGGGAAAGGTTGTTGGGAGCATTTTAAAAAGTTTGTACTGTTGAAATCACATTGATCCAACATCTTGCTGGATTCAAAACACAAATCAGGCTGAATACCAAAAGCAAATTCTTGCATGTGCACAGATGCTGGCTGGTACCTCATGGTGCTTTTGGTGGTCCTTGTGTGTGGGCAAAAACAGGAAAGGATGGCAAAGCAAAGAACAGCCCCATATCCTGGAGAGGATGGAGTAAAAGCCTAAGAGTTAAACAATCCCCTCTTTGCAAAAAGCCTCTGAATCCCTCTTTTCAGTAGAAAAAGTGGGAATCCATTGTGCTTCTTCTCTGCAGCTGGAGTGTCTTCAGGCTTTGAGGTGACCAAAACCATGAGAGATTGCCTTGCCTGTCCCAGCCAGGATTGTTGGAGATCACAGCAAGCCTTAGTTGAAGGACCATGACCTTAAGCTGTGGCTGAGCTTTGTGTCATCTCCTCCTGTTGACTAAGACTTTTAAGAGGAGTGTTTCTGCACCTAGGAAGTCCATCCTATGTAAAGCCCCTGTGTGGGGAGCTGCAGCAGAAGGCTGCATAGATTCATACATGGAGCAGAGAAGCTCAGGAGGTCTCCCCATCTCCTTTTAGCATATCCCAAATACTTAAAGATTTCAAGAACAGAATTACAGAAATATCCCCAAGTTTTCTCTAGCATTGTCTGACTTTATTTACTTCCTAGCGTTAACTTGGCTTTAAACTTAAATGATCAGGAAAAAACAGTCTGGATTATTTTTGTGTGTATGTATTTTCTGGACTTAATTAGATTCAGAGCTGGGGGAGGCAGAAATATCCTCCTTCCCCAGAGAGCTCCTGGTGGCTGTCAGGGACGGTTTCCTCTTCCTGAAGCAGGAGGGTTGTGTAAGCACCAGTGACCCTCCTGCAGATGCCCACGCCACGCACTGGGTTATCTGGGGTGAGTGCACAGAGGGGGCATCCCCGTCCCGACTCCCCAGTCAGAGCCTACGCCCATGAGGAACCTCCTGGGGCTCAGCCCAGCCCAGCCATGCAGCCCTGGCCTGGGTCTTTCAAGGAGGTGGTTCTGCGTAGGGACAGCCCAAAGGATGGTCACGGTGGGCTCAGGGCCAGGCAGGGAACGTCCCATATCCGCAGGCGGCTCCACTGAGGAGCGTAGGCAAGCTGTGATATATTTCTTTTTCCATTATATTTAATTTTACAGACCCTCGGGGACACTCAACCACCTACAGTGATTAGTTCGACTGATTAAGCTGCTTTTCCTCTTGTGACAAACTCCTTTTGTGAAGGGTTTTCAATAGCCACGCTGCTCGGGACATTGTTCCTGTACAATTTCCTTTCAAAACACCATAAAGGGCACTCTACTGCTTCACCCTGTTGTAAAACACCACAGGAATCAGCTTGGCCCAGCTTGCTCCTTCAAGGGCAAGATCTCCTCATTCAGGGACAAGATACAGGGTCAGGTGGGAGTTGCAGGACCATGTGGTGCCAAAGTGAGATGGAGCCATGAGCAAGGGGGATTTGAGATGAGATAAGATGGAAAGC
>VZRX01008695.1:4094-86811 GCA_013398075.1 Notiomystis cincta | reverse complement strand
TTTTTTTTTTTTTTCCTTAGGGTGCCACACATTATATACCTGTAAATCACGAAGTGTTGCCTCTTGTTCCTGGGCATCACCATCAAGATGAGATAAACAGTCAAGTTTTTCCTGTTCCTTCTCCAGCCATACTTCAAAGGCCTTCAAATTTCTTTGGTACTCTTGGTGTAAGGTAAGCAGTCCTTCAGCTTTTGTTACAGCCTCCTGCATGTGAAAATATTTACAAATATATATCCATATCTTAGTGTATTGTCAAACCACCCATCCATCAAAGGGAAAAGTCTGTATCTGATGCTGAACTTTCCAAAAATTCAAGGGTACTTAGATTCTGAAGATGGTTTAATTGATTATAGGGAAAGAGGGGGCACATACACGGCACATATTAGGATACTTAACCTAAAAGATTCTTCTCATAAGCTTGTGACTTCTGAGATTAGAGTTTTAATCTGGTGTTACTTTTAAACAACACCTCAGTGTCTAATAACAAAAGAATTTCTTGATTTTTACTGCAATTTAAATTAATTTTGCTGAAGTGATTAATAAGCATACGAGCTTAGAAATTGCATTTTTTTCTTTTGCAGGACCTTTTGTTTTTGCAACTGGAATTGGAATCTTCTATTAGGAATATCTACTGTCTTAGGTTTAAAGATATTTGCAGGCAGTTCCTACAGAGCACAGTACGAAACAGACTACAAGTCTTCTATGTGGATGAGCAAGTTACAATAATTTTGCAATCCAGCATTAAAATATTACCACACCTGAAGTACAGAAGGAAAGGTGTCATATATTAGCACAAGATTAGTCTCACTAGGTCCAAGAAAAAATATACTACATGCAATTGACATCCTCTAAGAAATGATGGGAATGGGGAATCAAGGTCTGATGGAGACAAGACAGGATGCATCTGAGAGCAGCAGGCTCATAAAAAGACAAACACTTCAATAAACCAATGACCTTACTGTCTACTTTACCTTTTATTTCTAACAGGTCTGCCTAGTGGGAGAAAGGAGGAAAACAGGAGCATTATCATATCTTTTACAAGGCCTGTCCATGCCCAGAAGTGAGAAGGAAAGAGACCAGTTTTCTTGCCTCTCAGCAGGAGCTTAGGGAATTACAAATCTTGTCTGCTCAAACGTGAGCCATAAACCCTCGGGGAACCTTGTCAGGTTTCCTGCCTGGCCAAAGCATTATTAAAAGATTTGAGCATTCCTTACTTTCCAGCTATTTGCTTTGAAGTTTTAATTTCTTTTTAAGGGTTGATTGCACTCTTGAAACTTAACATCATCACTACAGTTGGGAATAGGGAAGATCAGTCATCTGGGCTATTAGGTAGAAGAGAAAGAAGGAATGCTTCTTGCTACCTGGGGAAAGAGGTACAGAACTCTGGCCTCTGTGAGCCACTATCCATTTCTTATTGTTCCCATGCTGTTGCTCAAGCTGAGCAAATACAGGCAGCCTGTATAGCTTTGTGGAGGAGAAGAAGGTAAAGGCTAGAGCATCCCCATGCTAACAGGAATAGTAGGTATTTACCAGCACTTCCCAGGATTTATGTATCTCTCTGGCAAACCTGAACAATTTTATTCACACAAGGTCAAATGAGACAGAACATGGCATTTTTTGCAGTTGTGGAAGAGAGGTCTACAAAACAGTGAATCACTTACATGTTTGAAACAAGTGAATTTTGTCATTCTACAAGACAAAGGCAACACTGAGACAACAGAACTCAATTTTACTACATTGATGTCCTGAAGAAAAGTTGGCTGTCTGAGTATGCTTTAGGCATTATTTAATTATCACAGAAGAACCTGGGTTAACTGGAGATAATCACCTAGCTGTAAATCTATTACCAGATCTTTTATTATTTCTTTTTTACCTTATATCTTCCCCTAAATCCCATATTGATCTTTAACTATGTCCTAATCTTTTCCAGATATAAAATATCAATATTTATTAATAAATGTAGTACTTGTCATACTTGTGTCAGTTTACTTGCTGATAAGGTTTGTGTTCAATAATAAAATCTCTGTAGCTGTGAACCATTTGTGAATCACACATTTGACTGGGATATTTTCCTTCAAACATACACTTATGCAAATCCCAGGTTTGAAGATTTTTTCAACTTTTCAGTCACAATTGGTAAAATTATATCTGTGCTGAAGTCAATGAACCTTTTGACATGGAGTTCCTCAGAATATCCTCCTGATTTTTAGAACTCTTCTGAAAAGATCTGAAGCTCAGTACAGGAAGACAGATTTATTAACCACCCTAGTAGGTTTCTGTTACATTAAGTTACAGCTCTCCCCAAACTCTTAATCCTAATTTAACTGTAAAATAAATGATCAGTGAAAAGATTTTTTCCTTGTTGCCAACTAATCATGGAGTTCTATGAAGAAGAACTGTACCTTTGCTCTTTCTTTGAGGAACTTATACCTCTCCTGAAGGTCTTGCAGCTCAAGCTGAGCAATGTAATGCTCAGCCATCCCCTTTCCTTTCACTTCAATCGTCTCCAACAGGCTGTTATGACTCAACACCTCTTCATTGAGTAGCTGCAAAAACAGAAAGAGAAGAACACACAAAGGGCACCATTAAAACAAGACCACAGTCTAATCTTGCAGTTACATAGTTGGTTTTTTTTTATTGGATATTGGGTGTTATGGATTGGTTGATGGTTTGTTGTAAATCAAACACACCTTTGCTTTGCTGAGGGCAGCTGTTTTTTCCCTCAGTTCAGCATATTGCCTTTCAGAAGCATTCATACTTGCTTCTACTTTTTCCATCCATCTGGAAAACTGATTAACGTCTTCCTGGTAACTTGTCCATTTGGAGAGAGCTCCTTCCAGTTGACTGTAATTAAAAAAATACATATTTTTTGTCCTAGTGGAAGTTCCCATGCTATTTGAGCAGTGAGATATATATAAAGATACTCTATGAGAGAGATACATCACAAGATAAGCAACCTGTTAAAATCCTACAGGTTTTAACTAGGAGCACTGTTTGACTAATAAAGAGAAATTAAGTTTTCCAAACCTGGAATATTAAGTAGATCTGTAATTTATGTAGCTGGCTGACATGTTCTAGGTTTAGTAAATAAATTGCAACTGAAAGCATTAAGACTCAGAATGAGAAATTTTCTGCCCCTTTACCTACATTCAAAAGTTGCTGCATTCTAACGTTTAATTACCTTTGTTTCTTTAACTTGAAATATTTGCAACTATTGATGCTCCACCAAAGAAATCTCCATTTTTGCCTTTATATTTCTTTATTCTACCACTAGGAGAAGCAGTACTGGACCCTGTAATTACAGTATGTTCTTTGAAATGCTAGCAAGTGGAAAACCAGATAGGAGTGTTACAGAGCAACCATTAATGTCCATGACAAGATCTTCTCATTTCTGAGAAGGTTCAAAGCATCAAGTGCAACACAAAGTAAAATATTCAGGATTATGAACATGGAATCCAGTTTTAAGAGTATATTGACAATAAATGTCAATAAAGCTTAGATTGCTCAGTTTCCTCCCCTTCTTCTATTTGAAATGAATATATCATAGCCTCTAGACCCAAAGTGTTTGGCATATACAATCATTCTACATGAATTTGACTCCTGTAGTAATAAAGTTACTTTTCTAAAGTGTTGACAGTGCTTTGTTACTAAGCATCATTATGCACCTCATTCCCTTTTTACCTCTTGCACTGGATACAAGCAGACAGAAGAGAAGCCCAGCTGTCCTTCAGATTTTGCAATTGGCCTTCAATCACTGGTACACCCTCCAGAGAAGTATTTTGCAGAACAGATTCTCCTCTTGTCAGAACAATTTTCATTTGGACTTCTTTTTCTTGTTTCACTGCTAGCAGGCCCTAAGAAGTGAGTGGATATATTTTATTTTTATCATTAACTGAGCATGAATATTCTGAATGGCTTTAATGGAACATGACCTGATCCTATTTAGTAGCTTGTAGCCAACTGGGAGATGGACAGTGGGGCTCACAGCTGGGCTTCACAAATGAAAGTGACTTTCAGTGGGTAGGTTCAGGCTATTAAAAAAACCCTTAGTTGACAGCGAAGTTTTCATGGAATCTTAGGTACTTGGTGTGTATCAGAGAAGGTACTGTTTAGTGGAAAGGCTGACATCCCAAAAGAAACATCACTTAGATGGAAAACAGGAGGATTCATTCACAGAGACAACAAAATGTAATGACAAAGCTCTTCTACAGGGCTGAAATACAGTTCTACCACTCCAGGATATATTTGCAACATGAAGGTATCAACAAATAAAATCTGTCATCAATGTCAGCCTAGGGACTTCAGTTCCTGGAGCTGTGCAGTTGCAAGCTCACAGTTTCTAACACTATGTAGTCATGAAAAGCCTGAATGCACAAACCCAAAAGACTCAGTGAACAAAAGCCAAAACATAATTTTAGTATTATGTGACAATCTTTTGCTTTTTGATGTATCCTTATAATTTTGAGGATTTTTGGCTCAAAATCCAAGACATGAATAAAATGAAAAGTATTGTTTTCTAAATAGTGCTCTTTAACATTATTGTGTTCTTTTATCAACAGATGCTATTTTCTTAACTGTATTCACCATTTTAAAAGTAAGCAATTATAGGAAAAAATTTGCTGAATCAACTGTATCACCAGCAAGATCTAGGCATGTATATTGAAATATACTAAACTAACAGAAGTGACTATCCTACTTCTTCCATTAACCTTCAGCAGCCACATAACATTTTTTGGGTACTTTAAGAACTTTCATATATGCAGTTCTCCATGTCATTAAGATCCTTATCTACTTCTTAGAGGAAAAGTTCTAACAATGAGCTCTTTCTGCTACAAAAGGAGTTATTTTGGAGTAAACTGAAAATCAGCATCTGAACAACAGTTATTAGACTAATGTGCAACAACTGAGTATCCTATATTTGTATTTTTCCTATAGATCTCAAAAGAGCAGGGTTTGGACTCATGTTTCCATACCTCTAGTTTTAACATCCGGCTGTCCAGAACACTCTTGTCTGCAGTGGGATGGCAGTAGGAATCCAGCATGTGAACTGCATCAGCAACCCAGTCCTGGAGGTCCTTGACACTCTGGGAGAACTGCTGGTGCTCTGCTACAATCCTATCCATTCTGGAAACTTTCTCCTGCAATTCATACAGCAATTAGCACCAACAGCTATTTAAAGGAACACCTGTTCCCCATGACAACTCATGGGCTTTAGAATGAGTCTCATCAACTACACTCAGAAGTCTGCTTCATACACTGATATTTACAAGTACACTTGAGCATGGAATGAATTTTTACTATGGCCATGCATACAGTCATTTTCAGTAAGTCACAGATATGCTTTCTAATTGTTACTTCCACAGAAAAAGGAGGAATTGCCAAAGTAGCAATCCCTTAAACACAAATACTTTCTGAATTGTTATTCCAAAATGTATTTCCTATATCCTTAATCATTCTAGTTACTGTAGCAACTGTAAGCCTGTATCAAGCCTTCTTCATGCCATGAACTTTGAGAAAAAAAACACATTTTAATATGGAGGCTTTCTTATCTGTCTACACAAGAGAGATGGTAGAACTATTAAGTGGTGAAGTATGTGGAGCACCACTCAAGAAAAGAAAGGTTAAACTCTCAGTTCTTGGTCTGATGGTTTAGAATTTGGTCTATGCCTCCCCTTGAACATTCAAAAACAGCTTAAGAGGTAAATTATTTTTAGAACACCACTATATTACTTTCAGGTGAAAATACTTACAGTGCCAGTAATCATCATTATAAGATGAGATGAAATAACAACTTGTCTGTATCCTGTATTTTCTAAAAAAAAAAACCCACCTCTGCCGATTTTTGAAAAAGATCTCTTTCAGATGCCACTTATTACAAAACTAAAATGTCTTCAGTGTTTGAAAGAATCAAAATCAAGTCTGATTATTTCATAATCAGGTGGGGCGTACTTCTTAATCAGTACACTTTTAAATAATAAAACAAAAATCAGTGTTACATTTTGTCGACAGTCCTTACTCTCCACTCCTAAAAGTCAATGTGAAAGACAGAATAGCTCAGACATATCACACAGCAGGCAAGCAAGACAACTGCACTGTTTCACATTTCAGTCTTTATTTTCCCCCACATACATCCAAGGAGCTGCTGAAGAGCACGTACATTGGGTGCATTACCTTTGTCAGATTGCTTAGAGTAAGATACTGAGAAGACAACTGAGACACTCTGCGCATAAAGCTTTTGCTGACAGCTTGTTCTTCCCACAGCTGCTGAGCTTTCTCTTTTAGCCTGTTGAGCTGATGCTCGTGGCAGCTTATTTCCTCAAGGACAGACTGTAAAGCACAAGCACAGTGATAATAAGAGTGGGTGCAAGAAAGCAGGAAATAGGGAAGCATGAAGGTGCCATGAAAAATAGAAGTGACATATGGCAGGCTTGCTGAGAAAGGCACACCATACGGTTACAGCAATGGAGCAGCATGTCATAAGGAATGTGGAGATGCAAAACTTGATGGAACAGGATCATCAACAGCAAACCTTGGAAACAGCTCTCATCTTATTTAGCAGTCAGGATGCTGGAGTGATTAAGCTTCTGTAAGTAATCAGTGAGGCCAGGCGGATGGGACAGGAAGGTCTGGCTGTGTTAAGAACACTTTTAAGTCACCTGCAGCTTTTGCTGTTCTCTCCTCTTGGAAGGAAGATCATGGAGCCGACTGCTGCTTCCCTGTACTATCTTCTCAGTTGTGGTCAGCCACTCCTGCAGAGGCTCAGCAGTTGCTTCAAAGTCCTTCATCTGGATCTTTAAGTTCTGGGAAGGCATGCAAATTTCTATGAATAGTCCCAGTGCACTGGACATAACTAATTCACAAGACAGAGATCAAGCACACAAAAAGGATATATATTGTAGGCAAATTATACACAACTCTTCAAATAAATTACATCAGCTCTGCCTGCTCCTATCCAACAGACACTGAAACAAAAGTTTGATAGGACACACTTTTAAGAAACAAAATAGAAGCAACAGTGTACTATGCAGTTGAGTGGAGGCTGAAGCAAATTTCTCTTGAATGGAAAGCTTTACAGATGCTATGATATTTGACTCAATCTAATCCTAATTCACATAACTAAGGCAGTCTGAATAAAGGCTAATTTGGGATATGAGTTATCTAATATCTGACTTCAGCCATTGACATTGACCCCCCCTTATATGGGCTGCCACTGTTTCTACATGATGTCTGGTTATATTCTTTTTTAATATAAAAGTTTGATCATAAGATTGTGTGCATTAAAGGCAATATGTAGGCATTCCTTCAATGCCTGCATACTTTTCTTGTAGGCTTATTCTGCATTATTTAATAAAAGAGCATCTGAAATAATTCATATGGAACATAAACCTGAACAGCATAGCTCCTGTGCCCTAGTTATTTTAATGTATTTTTTTCCCCAGACATATTTAGTTTTCTTTTCAGCTACACACTTATTACTTCAACATCAGAATGAAAAACTAAGCCTGTGAGACTGAAAAATACTTGAGTGAAGATTAACCTCTGAGAACATCCTCTTTCCATGTCAACCTTGAGATGAAGAAAGGCAAGTCCTTGCTACCTGAGAATTTTCTCTGAAACGCTTTCGTACATAATACATTTAAGGGTAGTTAAACTTTTTCTCAGCTGTCTAGGCAGCACTGATTTGAAACAAGAATGCCTAGGAATTTTAATTCTCCAATGCTATGCAGGGAATTCCAGATGAAACTTTTTGACCTTAAAACCTATGACCTTAAGATGTTTATGATTTTAAGATACTCATCACCTACTGGTTGAATTGTGAGTTCTGAGCAGAGAAAGGCACTGGCATTTACTCAAAAAGTTGCTCAAATAAATAAGTACATTTCACCTATTTGCAATAAAGGAGACAATATTTACACACTCTACTGGGACTATTCAATATGCAGCTGTGTCAGAAACCTGTACTAAAACAGTTTTTCAAAAAGAAAATGTGTTTTAGTAACCCAGTACATTTGATGAGACTAATGAATTTCAGCCAACTGCTATCTTTGACTCTGAACAACACCCTTCTTCATGAAACACCCCACTTAAAATGAAAGCAGGTCACAAAGACAGCAGAAGTAAACAAAAGTAAAATGCAAGCAGAAGAGCAAGACTTCTTGAAAATAGCTATTTATTAGTTCTGTCACATAATAAACATAGCTATAAAATCTGAACTGTGCTGTGTTTGAAACAGAACCAAAGAGGAAATTTAGATCCAGTCTTTCCTTACTGTCACTGGTTCAATACCTCCAATGCAGATTTCTTCTGGTGGAGTGTGGTGATAAAATTTTTCCAATCTTCTTTAGCAGCAGCAGATTTGTCCTGGATAACTTTAGCCTTCTCCTTTGGTAAAACAGAGCACAGCAGCTCTCCTTTGGATGCTACCAGGTTTAGCTTTTGTTGCCCATTCTCACTTTCAGATAAGAATTCCTAAAAATAGTAAGGCAAAAAGCTAATTGGTGAACTTTGAGTCCCAATAAAGTCAAGCTGCTAGAAAATTTATCAATGACAAGAGTTTACTGTTTCTGCTGGTTAACGTGCTAATGTATCTTCCAATATTGTTTGAAATGATGGGATTTACAGATGGGATATCCAGAAATGCAAAGTGTCTAAATAATGTATATATTAAGACTCTAGGATTACCTGTGTGTTCTGTATTTCATGAGACAATTACTAGTGATTTAGTTAGGTATTAAACTCCCTTAAGTATCCCTAGTACAGAAAGTGGTAGAAGTTTCCTCTCAGGGAACCACAACCCTGACAGAGGTGACACAGGGCACTCCTCAGAGACACACACTGGACTGAAGCCCTGCCTGTAGGTGAGCTCCAGCTATGCTGGACCTGCCATGGGTGCCATGTGGGGGTGTGGGCTGATGCTCAGAACCTGACCAATATCCAATCTGTGTCATTTATGAGTCTGTATCTTAAATTTACATTCCCTGTTTAAAAGTATTTTTCTTCAGAGAAATCTTGCACAATGCTGGTGTGCAAGAAGTGTGTGGAACGATGCATGTATAAGAATTATTCAGAAATGTAAGGAAACTGACAGATTTTTCAATTCCAATTTACTGGGATAATCTCTTTGCAACTTGTAATTATTAAAAACTTTGTGAGCATTTAAGAGTCAAAGAAACTTAGTAGCAATATGTTAAACTGTTACTACCATGATTATGTAATACACATAATCATTAGGTTACACCCACGTTCAGGAGTAACAGGCTTGATACCAAAATTATTAGGTGAGGTTCTGATTCTGTTTTACACTAGAGGTCTTAGTAGAAAACGTAATGATCTGTTAACTTTGAGACACTTGGACCATAAATCCTGGCTGTATTAAAATGAAAGATATTGATGACTTAATGATGTCAAATGTGCTAATAGATAGAACACTGACATACAAGAAAAATAAAATTTTAAGTCTATACCGGTTACCAAGACATCTCTAGAAGTCCTAAAGCAGTCCAAAAAAACTTTATTTCACCTAAGGCAGCTTTCACAGAGAAGGAGAACAAAGTATGGTGTTACATTATGAGGGAACTAAAGTGATTAAAAAAAAAATTCCACTGTTGAAAAACCCCAGCCTTGCTAAAACATTTATATTTAATGTAAAAAATTACCAGAACTTTTCCCCCTTGTAAAGACATTTTCATCATGCTGCAGTCAAATATCTGGTATACCAATACAGCATTGTTCGGGCTTTTAAGTAAACCACTTCAGCAATGGAAAGTGAATTTACCAAAACAAGGAGGAAGTAACTTGGCTTTTGGTGTTTTCTGAAAAACAGTTATTAATTTCTTCTGTTATACTATCTAACTAAAGTTATAACAGCCTCATTAAATAATTCTTGTTTCGTTATTTTCAGTTGAAATGATTATGTTCTATTAATAAAAATATTTCTTTTAATTGATTTATTAAAATATACTTTCCACTGTCACTCCTTTCCACAGAACTTTTTGGACTTATTTTAGTTTGATGTGAAAAATATTCTTTTAAAATGCCTGCTAAAATTGCATTGCTCTTGTACCATAAGGGCTCCACTTTCATACATGATGAAAAATATTCATATAATTGTGAAATAACTCCAGGTGCTAAGACTTGATTCTGGTATTATCCTGATTTTACATAAAGCACATTTTTTTCCCACTGTAAAAAAGAAACAGACAAGGAAAACTACTATGAGACATAACTATTTACAAACTTCAGCCCAACAATTAAATTAAAATAGATTAACAAAGAAAAAAAAAGTGTTTATTTCTGTGCAATGAGTCACTTTTACTGTTTACAATAGCAACATTAACAAAAACCAGTAATCAATCAAAGAAATAAATCTGAAACTGATTTGGTCTCCCTTAGACTAGTATTTAAGTGCTATAAAGTTACCTGTATTTTCTGCAGACTTGCTGAAGTGTCACTGATGTTCTGAGGCACATCAAAGCATTTGGCAGTGGTGACTCTTGCACTGACCAGCCACTGCTGAAAATCCCTGTAAGCCGTCCGAAATCTTTGCTGCAAGATCTGCTCTTTGCTCTGACATCCTTTCGAGGCTTGCAGGCAGAGGCTGGGTTTATCACATCAGGGAAGAAGAAGAAGAAAGCGAGGGAGGGAGGGAGGGAGGGAGGGAGGGAGGAAAGGCAGGACTCTGTTAGGTGACAATGCTATTATTTTGTTCTCTGAAACACAATGGTAAGGGTAGGTTAACCTGGATTCCTCCTACCAAATTTATGCACTTAACTAAGGCACCAGGAAATCCATTAGAAGCTTTCAGTTCTCAAAAGTGAAGCATGTAAATTGGGACATAGCTGTCACAGATATGACAGGTACAAGTGTTTCCAGGGAGTGACTCAGTGCACCTAAGCATCAATGTATTCTGCAAGCCTCTTTCTCTCTCCAGGGAGAGGGCACAGGACTACAGAGAATACAATTCTAACTTCTGTGCCTCTGTTAAGTCCACAAGGTTATAAAGGATCATCACATCCTTCTGCAGCTGCAGAAGCCAGAAGCTATAATCCCCTGCAAGAAACAACAGAACCTTGTGTCTGAAATGCAGGTGTCACACTCCAAAGTAAATCAGAGTGACTTGAGAGAAAGCAAGAAAGCAAGCAAATGCTACCTTCCCTAGCTAGCTCCTCTTTCAAGAAACCAACTAATCAAAGAAGAAAAATCTGAAGCACAAAATCAAGAAAAATATCTCAGCCTGGTGGTATTGTTTGTTCTCCTTCAGACAACTAAGACATACTGCTATCTTACTTTTTTACAAGGACTCCTGTAATTGGTCACGTATAGGTGTACATTTAATTTCAGCTGAGTTTAGTGGCATAGCCTGGCTTTAACAAAAAAAAAACAAAAAAAGCAAAGCACTACTTTGTATAATTTCTGTTGACACCAAAATTAAAATAATGACTCTAACCACTGCATATGTCTGTCTCTAGTTCTAAAATTCTAATTAATGGTACCCTAAAAGACAGCTTACTCCACACACCCACAAAGACACATGAGATTTACTATAAACAAGATGAATGTGTACCTGTTATACTCCTTAATCAACCCTGAAACTTTTGAAGAATGAGTACTTAAATCCCTGGAAAATCTACAAAGATCATTCAACTGAGTTTTGATCTCATCTGTCATTTGTTCAGACTTTATTAGAGCATCCAGTGTTTCCTGTTAAAACAAAATAAATGAAAAATATTGGTGAGTAAATATTAAAAAAACACCACAACTTTTGAATCAAAGTTTACCAGAATTTAAATTAATTCTTTAATGATCTATATATGTTTACTTTCAAGAGTATTTTAGCAGTCAAATCTACACAACTTTATTTGAAATTATGAGCTTCTAAAGACCAAATTTCTGGATTCCTCAACTTCCTTAGCTCAAAATGTTCTTGAAGCCTATTTTAAAATATAAATTTCATTTCAATAAACGAGCAATAGTATTGTCAATTAGCTGTACACATATAAAAGTACATATAATCAGAGAATAGCGAATGATATGTGTTTATATAAATACAATTATCCTGTTGACTTGAGTTTAACATGTTCAATTAAACTTTTTTTGAGCTGTATCCAGAAAGTTAATTTATGCACAAAGCTTTCTATCAGCTTCAACTCTTTTCACAGATGACTTCACAATGTAAAAGTACAGCTGCTCACAATCCTGTGAGAATAACTGGGTTACTGCCTGTCACTGATGCACTGGAAAGGTTCTTGCATTGGAGACAGCTAAGCCAACAACAACAAAAAAAGAGATTTTGTTGGCTTGGCTTGCGTCACAGGGAGAGGTGTGATAAGTACTACAACAAAAACAGTGCTTGATGATGTCCACAGCACCTCCACTGCAGAATCCTGCCAGCTACTCCAGCATAATGAGCAGTGCAGACTTGGCTCCTCGCCTCACTGGGAACTACATTCTTCAGACATTCCTCTCAGAGCAACAGCAGAGGTTCTGCAGTGCAGGCATTTGGCATGTACAGAACAG
This sequence comes from Notiomystis cincta, assembly GCA_013398075.1. Taxonomy (NCBI): domain Eukaryota; kingdom Metazoa; phylum Chordata; class Aves; order Passeriformes; family Notiomystidae; genus Notiomystis; species Notiomystis cincta. Next base: position 74,295 of record VZRX01008695.1, on the reverse strand, counting down.
TTTGGCTAAAGTGCCAGTCTGGAAGAAACTTACAATATAAACTTGAGAAACAGATCATATGAAGGTGAAGATAGATTTGAACAGGGATCTGGAAGTGGGGAGATAAGGATGTCCCCAAGTCACATTTCTGAAGATGCATATATATATATATATATATCTGTATACATACATATTCAGAAGAAAAAGAAGTATGATTGAAAATATACATAGTAAACACTTCAGCACAGAACTGAATACTGAATGTTCAGGAAAAGTACAAATGATATTTTGCTGCAGCAGATTTTCAGGACTCCCCTGATTTACATTATTCATTACCATATTATGGACTATCTTCTTTGAGCCACTCATACACCAGAAATCTCTTTAACCATGATTAACAGATACTTCAAATAGCCACTTGTTTCAATGCCATATAAAGTAGCATTTGAACTAAGTAATTATGTTAGAGCAATAATGCTTAGAAAAAAAACTTAAAAAAAACTTAGAAAAATACCTACTTTTTGCTTAATTTACTTTATGTTAAACTACTGAAACCAATTTTTGGGGAAAGCGTTAAAAGTAACACTACCTGTGTGTTACTGCATTTGAAGTTTCACATCCTATATTAAGGTAATGTCCACAATGGACACAGGATGTCACAAATTGCCAAGGGCAGGAATCACCATAATGAAATGCTAACAGCCCCTTTATTTAGATGAAGAAAGCATCTCTTAAGACTAACACAGGGTTAGAACTGCCTGTTTTCAACACAGTTTTTCAGTTTCGAATAACCTATCTCAGTAACTACTAAGAGGTTATTCTGATTACAAACAGCCTTAGGCACAGCTTACCAACAAACAGGAGGAATAACTTGCAAAACAGGGTAAATTTAACTATGGCATTTTTCCATACAGTGATATCAGTGTTGCAGCCACTTGGATTTAACATTGAATCTGACAATTACAAATATAATTTGATGAATTCCAAGCACAAAATCTGTTGTTCTAATGTTGCATATACCTAAGGGAAAAGAGCTTGAGTATAACAGAGTAAAAGAATGATCTTGCTAATTCTGTGAATTAGGAAATGCATTTTTAATTTGTGGCCTTGGCTAACATGGCAACAGAATCACTGTGAGACAATAGAAATGGAAACTGAAGTGCTTTTTTACATTCACAATAGGGCCTTTCCCTGGGGTCCAAAAATGGAAGGATTACTGTCACATTTCCTCTAACTATAAATAAAATTACATAGTAGGGCTGTGTATAGTTACATCATGAGATGCCTCTGCATCTTCCTCAAACTTCACAACTATCTAATCTAAATAAAGTGTTCTTCCAAAAAGCTACAGTACATGCATATTATATACACTACTAATAACAGCAATATCCTTTGAATTTAATCCTTCTCCATTTATAAAATGAAAAAAATGCCTGCTGTTTTGATAACAGTCCCATGTTTTCCTTTCCTTTTTGAAAACATATGGAACACTTTGCATATTTGTACAATTATTTGCTTCATCTCAATGTCCTCTTTGTTACTCCTACAGACACATAATGGCACTCCAGCAAGCAGGTTTCATAAATCCATGCAAGGAATTCTGTGAAAGAGGAAGCCATGGAAATAACTTGGCACAGACTCTGTAGAAGAAGATTAATAATCTCAGTTCAAAGAAAAGGTGTTCTGGAGGTTTTTTTGAATATGACTTCAGTCAAGGGGTCAAAAAGCAGGCAACACACACCTCTCTCCCTCTGCTGAAGCTGCTTTATTACAAGGCTACACTGAAAGAGAAATACTCTGTATCTTTCATCAACATCTGTGACTCATTGTGGTTGAGATACTTAAAAACATGTATCTTGATTGTTGTAAATATGTGTACATATTTACATGGAGAGGGGGTGATATATACATGGGGAATTTTTTGCTAGGAGACAATCAGGAACACAAATAGCCTCTAATTTCTCTAAATTCCACTGCATTCCAAAGCAAAGCAATTAGGAATTATATCAAGTTTCCAGATTAACTTCTTTAAATATTGTACAAGATCTCAACGTGCACAATGCAGAGGATATTTCAAGAAGAGGAAAGTATAAGCCAAACCCGTTCCTGACAAATTTTAAGTCAGAAATGGCTCCAGCTTCTTACTTGGCTTTTAGGAAAAGCCTCACATTTCCTCCATCAAGCGCTACTCTGGCTCGAACCACTGAGCAACTTGGAAGCGCAGCCCAGAGCCGCTGTGCCAGCTCCTTGGCTCCCTCCCAGGGGCGAGCCTTGGCTTTAACACCTAAAATCCAGGCAGCGTTCGCTAAGCCTGGGACAGCAGAGGCCAAGGGGAGGGACATCTTCTGCCAGCACCGCTCGCTGTGATCACAGCAACACAAAGAGTTTGGAAACTTGGGGTTTCGCAGAAATATCTTCCGCAAGTATTGATTTTATGACGTACTTCATAGTCCCGCTTGGCGGAAGTTTCCTGCCCGCGGTGACCGCACATCTACAGCGGAAAAGCTGCTAGGAAAAGAGACATGCCCTTACTTTCTCCTTGCGCCAGCTCTCCACCACCTCGGCGTCCGTGCTGCGGCTGTCGGCGGGGGCCAGCCCCTGTGCCCAGGCGGCCAGCTGCCCCCGGAGCCGCTGCACAGCCTCCTCCAGCCGCCCGGCCTGCGCCGCGAACTCCCGCTCCGACAGGGCCATCTGGCTGAGCAGGTCCCGCAGGCCGCCCTGGCTGCGGCGGGCGCTCTCCTCCCACTGCCGCCAGTCCGCCTGCAGCGCCTGCATCTCGGCCGCCAGCAGCTGGCACCCGCCCGCCGTCGTGCCGCGCTTCGCGGCCGGAGCCAGCGCCTCCACTCGGCTCAGCCGGCCCGCGCCGCTCTGCCGGGACTCCACCAGCTCCTGCGGGGCGACATTGCCATGGTAACGCGGGGGCCGCCACAGCGCCGCGGCCGCCAACGGCGGGGCCCGCCCGGGGGGCGCGTCCCGTCCCGTCCCGTCCCGCCCTCTCCCGTCCCGCCCCCTCCTCTCCCCGNGCTCTGTCCCGTCCCGTCCCGTCCTCTCCCGTCCCGTCCCGTCCCGTCCCGTCCCCAGCGCCCCGCACCGCCCCGAGCCGCGGCTCCCTGACGGCAGCGGTCCGGGAACCGCGGGGAGTAAACCCCAGCCAACAGCGTGCGGGCCTTGCGGGGATTAAACAGCAGTTCTGAAAGTGGTTTCAGCTCCGGAGAGAAAGACACAAAGAATGAACGTGGTTTAGATACGGAAAACACCGTTGAGGTTGAGATGTGGAACGTAACGACTTTGTTGTGATCTTACGCATAAGAAACGCTGGTGTTGTAGCTGCTCGCAGCAGTCCCAAAAACACAACTGCAGTTTACAGCCTGGCAGTGACCTGTGATGTGCCAGAATTGGTTGAACATGCTTTTTTTTTGAGTATATGGTTTTGTTTTCAGAGCTAAATTCTTTCTACGGTGTCCTTATTTCAATCTCACACAGCTCATACAAGGGAATCTTGGGAGCTTTCAGCTTAAGAAACTGGAGAATGTATAAATACCATCCCAAACACTGCATGCCACAGTCACGTTATTTCTCTTCTCGTTCGTCTTAGGAACATCTAGATGCTGCTAACTCCTCCCCTTCCCGTTTTACAGATCAGGAGTTTGAGCACAAAGGAGACTGAAAATGACCCAAGAGTGTACAAAAAATCTGTAATTTGATTTTGGGGATCCTGAATCTTCATCTAGCATTCAAGTTCACTGTCCCACTCTCTCATGTTTAGGAGCAGAGTAAAATGTTGCCAGCATGAATATCTGAATGTAAACACCAGGCACAGGCAAAACATGTAGCCTGTTTTAATGTTGCATTCAGGAATATTAACATTTCTTAAGCACTCAGATGGCTAAGAATAGGTGCCAGGCTAAGGAGAGAATACACAGGGAGGCAACCCGTACATTCCTACCATGTTTGAGGAGAACAATCCTTGTGCTGCTTTACACATCTCCATTTCAAGCAAAGCAGGAAAGGTTGTCTCTGATCTAGACAATTCTGCTCATGGAGAAAGCATATTTGGGGATGAGGAAAGAGAGGTATTCATTAATCAGCTAAGCCACATTTTTCTGTGATGCCACTGGGCTTCCGCTCTTCAAAATTGTTTCCATGTGTGCTGTGGTTAACTTAGGTCTGATTTTACTTTTACTCCATCTGTTAATATGAGAAGGGAGTTGAAAACAAAGCACATCTTTGAAAGCTTGCTTTCAGCTCACTGAAATGTAATCACCATTTCAAAGAAAACCAGCAAGACCCCACAACTGTTTGACTGTTTGTTGTTTGGGTTTTTTTAAGCATATGGTCTGAATTGCAGAAGAAATCAGGGATGCTCACTTACATTGATTTTGGCCAGCTTTTTCTGTACAGTTGGCGTATCTCCAGATGCATCTGACCAGCGGTGAAGCTCTTCCTTTGCAGAATGAAGCCAATCTGTGAATTCATGCACAGCATCCAGATAAAGCAAATGATCTTTCACGATATCTTCCACTTTCCTCATTTTCTCCTATCATTCAGATTAAAAAAAAAAAAAAAAAAAGGATCATTAAAGTATGTAAATACTGTGCTGGCTTTAAGCATGCAGTGCTGGTTTGACTCTATAGCATGCATTTGAATAGTGAATAGAGTACAGCTTGTGGCATCAGAACAGAGTGCTACACTGCAAAAGTTTGCTTTGGGTTGGTCTGGACAAGGATTTTCTGAAAATGTATGCAAAGATATACTTTAGCACAGTCTGACGTATGGTTTAGTAGATATCAAGGCTGCAGCTGTGTCACTCTGGCAAGCTATCCCAAATACACCCCAGAGAGAGTCCTGCAGATCAGCCATGAGCACTCCCAGGGTGCAGCATTGCTGCCAGAAACACAGCTTTTACTTAGAAGCAACAAGTCTCTACAAATGCTAATCAGTGTCATGGATAAAACCACAAACAAAAACTCTGGCTGCCCAAAACTGCAAAAAGATCTTATGGTGCCCAGTCCCACTTTGAGCATCACATCAGAAGCGGTGGCTGTCTCCAGCCACCTACCCTGCAGTCCTGGAGGATGCTTTCCCTGACACAGATATGCAGCTGCTGCCTGGCTCCATCTTAGCTTTTTCATCCTAAGCTTGAAGAGGGGTCAGTTTATCTTACTGTGGCACAGTGAAAGAATTCAGGGGTCAAGATTTGACTGAGTAGACTTGTTGCTATATTCTTTTGAGATGACACTAATGAATCTTTATCAAAACTAACCAAAAGTGAAATGAGCTAATCAAATAGATTTTTACCCATGTATAGGTACTCTAATCTGGATTGAAGTGTCTTGAAGCCAGTTTCAACCTAACCCACCTACAAATTAAACTCAGTTATTTTAAAATCTGAGTAATTCAACATTTAACAAATGTTATTAAAAATAAGTTAAATTAATAAGCTCCGCTTTCCCTCTGACAATAATCATCATAGTCTCTCAGAATGTGTCAGACCAACTTGACAATGGGTAGCTAAACAAAGAAGACCTAGAGTAAATCCTCAAAGTTTTTATACCTTAAAGCATTTTATACAGCAACAGGGTATGCTGTTCACATGCACCTGACTCTAACCAAAATAGCCTCCTAGGGAAGAGTCCCAGGAAATGAAACCATGCATTCCTGTTTACATTGCTCACACCAAAATACAGCACCAGTACAAGGGGAGAGTGGAGGCAAGGTGTTTCACTCTCATCATCTGGCTGGCAGAAGGTCTCAGTGAGCTCACGTATCTTTCCTTAGAAACCAAACAGAATACCTGTATAGCACGTGCAGTGCTTAGTGGCTTGAAACACCACAAAACATGGGCATATATCTTTTTGACAACAGGATTTCTCTTTCTGACAATATGTTTCCTGCTCAAGGAGGCCTTTTATTCTTCCCTTTCTAGGTAAAGAAAAAAATAAAAAAAATGCCAGGAATGACTGAAAATAATTAGATGAAAATAAATGTGTCAGAATATCAGAAATACTGTTGTATATAAGAAACTAGGAACAAAATATATGGCCTTCACTTTTCAAAAATCATAATCATATCAGTTTCAATTCCCAATACCATTTTTTGCATTCCACTAAATTTAACAAACTATATTCAATTTTTTTATTAGACTCAACTATACCAGAGGCAAGATTATTCACAGTCGATCCTTTAGTTACTAAAAAATAAAAAATTCAAAAATTTTTAGCTATATATGCAAATGTCTAAACATTTTACTTACTTGAAATGGAGATATTTATCTTACCTTGGCTACAGTTGTGATGTCATTAAACTGTGTTTTTAGTTCTTCTTGAGCTGCATCTCCAAAGGATTCATCCCCTGTTTTTTCACACAGTTCCACAGCTTTTTCAATGAGTTGCTGTAAATCTCCTGAGTGATCCTCTATCTCAGAAACAATAGCCTGGAAATGGTCCAGCTGAGCAAATTTCTCCTTCAGACCAATCTGTGGTTCTAAAGGCTGTTCCACTTTGTGATCCAAATTCTCTAACCACTGTTCCAGCTGGTTTTTCCTTTCCAGATAGTCGTTCCACTGGCTAATGACAGAATCTAGGCAGCTTACATTAAAAGAAACATAGTGCAGATGAGAACTTGAGAACTTTTGAACAGTTTGTGAAAAAAAAAAAAAAAAAGGCTGCTTATACCTTAATGCTGTTATACTGTCTGTTGCCATGCACAACAGGTTTAGAATGTACTTTTTTTTCCATCTTGCTTTTGTTTCCTATATCAACTTGCATCTAAGTTATTTTAGAATTCCTGTGGCTTTTGGGTCACTTTGTACAATGCTTCCCTATTACAGGTTACATGAGCAATCTATTTGCCTCAGACTAATGAAAAGCACATTTCAGTGTCTGTTCAGCAAAGTAAAATATGGAACATTACTAGAGTTCTTTATGACCAGAGTAATAAAATATGCAGCAGCCTATGAAATTACTGTCAATTAAGAGATATTCTGGCAACTTTTAAAAGAACAAGCCCATTATATATAGCCTCATTTACAATTTATAAGAAATAATCCCTTCTGTTGGATATTGCTCTTCCTAGTAGATCACCATACTTCTCTGGGATTCATGTTAAGGAATGTAATTCTCATTGCACTGGACTTAAAGACAGGCAAGGATGTGATAAGAATTTCACTCAAAATGCCATGGTCTAACCTAATCTAAATAATATTTTGTGATAAGAGTTGTGTGAAATTTGAGCATCATAGGGATAGCCCACTACAATTTTCTACATACAATTCTATTACAATTTTGGTCCAACTATGAAAGCAGCACCACTTTCAGTTATTATATTTTAAGAAAAATGTAGACAAACTAGTGATAGTCTTCAATCTCTTGAATAAGAAACAGATGTGATAGAGGCCCAGAAAGTATTACTACAGAGAAATTGAGAAACATCAGTCTGTCTAGAACAGAAATGATGGAGGCCTTCAGATATATAAAATTATCTCACACAGACAATAAGAAAATCTTTCCATTTCCACACAGGTCAAGATGAGACGAAATCAGTTTAATATGCAAGAAAGATTATTTGGAGTTGATATTAGGATTTTTTTTAAATTACAAAAACATAATGAAAAACAGAATTGAGAAACCTTCCCTGGGTTATGTATGGAAAAGGTAGACTAAGTACAGGCTTAAACTCAGAAAGCACTTTCTAGATTTTTCTCTGTATGAATTTGTATGATTTTTATTAGTTTTCCAATTAATTTGAAGTACCATCTCACATGAAATTCAATTCATCTGATAGGGTCAACTCATCCATTTTTATAGAAGGCTGTATTTTTTCCAGGCAATTTTGGTTCTCTCTGATAATGTGAATTTCCCCTCACATACCAGTAATGAATGAATGTACTTCTGCATGCTGTAAGGTACCACTCTCTGCAAGCAAAGATGGCTGGGTCTGACCTGTGTTTTCCAGGGATTCTTACCTCTGCCAGCTCACTGAGGTACTGATGATGTCATTCCATACATCTTTCAGTGCCTGCAGCTCGCTTTGTATCACTTTTTGTCCCTCCTCATTGCTGCTTTTAAGTGCTTGTTCTCCTTTGCCAATGGCCATGTTCAGCTTAACCTCACCATCACCTTTGAGTAAGAGGATCTCCTGTGAGGCAAAGCAGGTCAAAATATCAAATGTAATGAGAAATGAGAGCTGTTACTCTTTCAGCAGTGAACACCATCTTCTCTGAGCTCATCCATCCTTAACAGTCATATCCAGTATGAATTCCTAGGCATTTTTTCTTCTAAGGACCTGTACCTTGCTATGTGCAAGTGATCCAGCAGTTTTCCCCACAGCTATACAGATTTTTTCACTGCATTGGTCAGCCTAAAACACTGCTCACATTGCAGTAGATACTGAGTGGGTCAAACACTGCACAGTAAGACAGCACCTCATAACTAGAAGAAACCTCAGGAAAGCCCATGGCAGATCTCTTAATGACCTTCCTATTAGATGTTTATCTAAGCTGTGATAGACACACCACAGCCTCTCTCTGTCAATTATTCCAAGGCTTCCCCTCTATTAGAAATCTTTCTGGGACCTGAATACACATGTTTATAGTTCATTCTTTCTTATGAAATATAATACCTGACACCTGTTTCCATTAAACTTCATCCTGTTTTTTTCTACTTCCCATCATAATTTATCAAAATCACCTTAAACTCTGATCCTCTTCTTCATAACCATTGAACAAATAAATTAATAAAAAATATCTTTCCCACTGATGTGGCCCACACCCAATATTAATCTTTATGTGTAATATCTAGTTGTATCCTTCCTTTACCTGAATTTGTGTCAGTCGTCTTTCCAGGGTGGCTTTGCTTCCAAGAGTGCTCTGTGAGGATGCCAGTTTATCTTGAACCTCTTTCACCCATGACCACATACTCTGCAATGCCTCCTCAAAAGTGAGATGCTCTTGGAGTGCAAGCTGACATGTCCTCAGCTTCTCCTTGACACTTTTGACCATGTTTTGATAACTGGTGAGATGCTGAGAAGCCAGACGCACTTCCCTCCCTGCACCATGGCCTTCTTCATTTAAAGTCTGTGCCATTTGGGAGAGCTGGTCAAAAGATTCCCTGAAAGATAAAATGAGACTAAAAGTTTCAGAAAGCAAATATATAATGTTATAGCCACTCCCAGAAGTTATGAAGGATGCTGATATGACACCTACACCAGCGATAACAGTGAACTGAAAAAATTAGTTTGGAGAGACTGGAAGACTATAAGTAGTGTGTATTGATTTGTATCTTTTCTTGCATGCAGTGCCATTTTCTGCAGAATTTTGGTGCTCAGAATGATGACACTAAAATCTTTGTGCTAAACATTTAAATTAAAAGATACCTTAATTTTCTTTTCAGCAGTCAAACTTTCTGCTTCTATATGAACTGCTACCCTTTTGTACCTGCCAAAGCTTGTAAGAAGTCCATAGTCTTGGACAGGTAGGAAGGCATGATGGAAAGGTCATTTGTCCAGGATCAGACAATGACTCTGGGGATCAGTACAAGGGTCAGTTAAAGGGATTAAAACTGGGGTTTTGCCTCAGTTAATCTCAATCTACTTGATCACCCCTCCTGGTACCTGGTACCTGGCGGCTACAGGGAATCTACATCAGATCAAAATGTCTTGCATCAGTCTCAAGGCCATAGGGAGTGACTGGGTGTTTCTTTTTAACATGATGTGAGACTTGGACAACTGGCTACTGTTTCTGTTATGTCTTCACCAACCTAATAATAAAAAGAGAATTTGAAAAAAACACTCTGTGGTCAAAATTATGTCATCATCTACTGGCTCAGTCTGAATTTTAGAAAGATTTCACAGCTAACGTGGATGTTTTTTGAGCTCTTTTATAAGGCAAGCTGTAGGGAGAAGGGGATTCTGCTAACCTGGTTGGATAGGAGTGTTACAGGACAGAAAGAAAAATTTAAAATGGACATAATGATAAATGTAATTTTCATTATTGCTTTTAAGAGCAATATTTTTTAAATTTATTTTTAAAAATTATATTTTTCAGTTTAAATTTATTAATGAAGTCTGATAAGTTTTTAATAATTTATCAACACCAAATATTGGATTTGGCTGAAATTCATTAGAACTGGAAGTATCTGGATTCAGCCTCTTTTAACAGAGTATTTTCCATCATATTCCTCTAGCTTTCAAAAACACACTTTACCCCAACTGTTTAATTTTACTTCTGCCCTAATAAAGAAAAAAGTGAGAATATTTTAGAAAATGTATTTTCACTATACCTTGAATTCAGCAACTCTTCCAGGAACTTTTCCACTTTTTGTACCTCCTTTTTCTTCTCAGAAACAAGTTGTTTGTTCTCTCCTAATGCCTCTGTGCTTATTCTTTCTTCCATGTCATGCATCCACAGGGCAAGCTTCTTGTACTGATCTTCAAAGCTACGGAGCAGATAAATACTCCCTTAAAAAATACTTCTCAAGTGGAGTAAAGTTGGAAGAAGTTAATATCCACAAGACTCAACTTCGTGCTTCGAGAATAAAAGTTGTACACAAAACATAATTCCACAGTGACTACTACTCTAAAAATATTCAGCAACTCTCTAAAAATGTTCAGCAAAATCATGGGAACTGCAGCCAGACCAGAAGCCTCCAAAATTTAAAGTGACAGTACTTTTATTTATTAGACTCCATAAAAGCAGACCAAAAGAAAGCTTTTTTCAAATTCTTATAATGATTTGGTCTAAGAACAAACAATGGGTAATGTGGGCTTTTTGTCAGCATTTACATGTAGATCACCTGAAGTCTTGTGTTTTCAATTTCTCCTACAGACGAGAACTGCGATCTTGAGTGCTCAAAACTCAGCAAAACAAATTCTGGCCCTAAGTTTGAAAACTTTTCCTTACATGGAGGCACACCATCTCATCTTGTTGTTTTACCCATTATTGCCACACTAACTTTGCTTTCAATTGGCAACAGTTTTGAATCTAGTTAGATCCGAAAATATATCAACTCCTAAAATTCCTGCCCTAAGCAGTCATTTAAGGGTGTTTTCTTCTTGGCTCCTTAGGAAATATGTCCATTTGGAATGGGACAGAACAGGCACATGCTATATAAAATGCATTACTATCTTCAAACCCCTGGGCAGAAATGGACTTAATCACACATTTTCCATCCAGAAAATGGCATTTAAATTACTGGAATCCCAACCGCTGAGTTGGAGTTACATAAGCTACACAGAACTTCTGCATATATGACCCTGACCTTCCATTCTTTAACCCTTGGAGCAAGACCTGTTGCTTTGTTTTTATCAGAGAACCTCAATTTCTCTTTAATATTTCCAAAGGAAAAAGCAAACAGGACTAGAGCAACTGGAAATAATTTCATATTTTGCCCTGCACTTTGGCAGCCAGACAATTTCATGCTCATAATTTATTTGTGACTGCTGGTATTACTCACCTTCCCAGGTGTGAGGCACAAGCTTCCAGGGCCTTCTTGTCATTCAGACATTGGTTGAGGAATTCCTGGAAGTTCTGGTTGGACTTTGCTATTTGCTCCTGAATATGGCTCACAATTGGTTTGGGTAAACAACCATATAAATTTTCTCCTTCCTTGCAGGCAGCATCTAATTTTTTCTGTCCTTCACTGATAGAATCCAGCACACCCTGTGCAATTAAAGAATACAGTTTAAACATATAAGATTTGATAATTAAAGATAAGCAATATTTCTATGAGAAGTGGTCAGATTTCTCCAAGAAGATGAGAGCCATGTCTACCTATGGAAAAATTTCTAAGCAGATAGTTCAAATAAAATTTTATTAAGTAGTGCTACAATTCATAGCACTCAATTTTCTTATTTGGTCCCAAGGTATCCATGGTTTTCTCTGAATATTTTAATAATCTCTTGAAGATGTCACAAATTTCAGGAATTAGGGCTGTTTATAACAGGTGTCTGCCACTTATGTTCTGTCTCATCAAAAGTATATATATACAATCTTTGACATATCAGTATTAATCCAAAATGTTGAATAAGTAAAAGTGCTACAAAAATAGGAAAAGGAAAAAAAGAGAAAGAAAGCAAAAAGGGGGAAAAAGAATCAGAGACAAAAATAGTATACATGCTATTTATATATACATTACACATAAACCTTCCAGAAATTAAATTCTGATCTCTTAGAACAGGGACCACAGTTTTCGCTATATTCCCTCTACAGTACATACTGCTGCATCAAACCATTCTTGTATTACCTTTTTAAAAACAAAACCAACAAATGTGTTAACATCTACAAATTATTTTAGTGATATAATTGCTTCCTATATTGAATTGCTAATTACTGGTTTTTTATTTTAATTTGTTCACTATACCTGCAAGTCCTGTAGCTTTGCCTCTATGGCTTTGCTGTCCCCAGACCTATCAGATGATTCTTTTACTGCAGCCTTCACACCAGAAAACCATTCCTGGAATTCTTGCATAGAGTCTTATGTAATAAAAAGTATAGAGAAGAGAATATTTTTTAAGATACAGCATTATCCACAACATTATACAGCTGTTTTAAACAATTCTTTTATCCTTCAGGAAAAGTGTGTAAAAGCCAACAGAATAAGTCTAGTTGTCTTCTATAACCTTGGGAGTAGGATTAATTTCACAAGAAATTAGATATTTCCACTGTAAACATACAAATCTGTACAGTCTTCTAGGCTGCCCTTGACAGTCAATTTCAGTTTATGATACGTCCCAATTTTATGTTAGATAAAATCTAGATTAGTATATTAATAAATAAGATTAAAAGTTGCTTGCTTTTCTCCACTGACTATCCAGAGAGCCCAGGAAACACTTCAGATGTGTACTTTTACATTATAAACATCTCCTATTTGTTATATACCTCTCTTTTTTTGACATAAACAAAGTGTATTTATGCAATAGAAGTGAATACTAATAGTGAGGAGGGGTGCATTTTCATGCATATTACATGGTTAGAGTGGAATTCTGGTTTTGTAAAATTCTTCCTTTCACAGCAGTTATCCAATGAACATTTGGTAACAGGACTTTTTGAGAGGCTCCATACAAAAATAAAGTTGTAATTGCAAGTGATGTCACTGGAAACTCTGGCAGGCTCCAGAATGACTCAGGGCTGCGGGCTAACAGCTCACTCATATCAACCAGCCTGAGGACTCACAGAGGAAATGTTTTTCCAAGGACTCTTGCATCCTGGCCTGTGTTCTGGAACAGAGCAGACTGACAGCTTCGTACTTCTTTGTCAACAAAGTGACGGTGCCGCCAAGAGCTTCCAGCTCTACCGAGTGGTATTTGCGGCAGAGGCTGTTGAGGGTCTCGCGGGTTGAGTCAATGCTGCTTTGCTGAAGCTGAAGGTCCTTTTGTGTTTCCTGAAAATAAAGTTACAGCATAAATACAATATTTATAAAGAAAGAGTTGTCTTTTTCCCAAGCATTCCCTACTCCTCCCATATGTTCTTTCTTCCTGTGCTCTGTAAGTCATCCCAGATACAATGAAGGGAAGAGACACTGGATCATGGTTTCCTGAATTTTCCAAGTGAGATGAATCCTTGAAACTAAAGAGCCATCATAGAAATGTGAAAAGTACTGTTTCTCATGATTTATTACTCTATTAGAAATGAATAAATTTCAAGGCATATTGAATAGAAATAGATATTTTCAGCAACGTCTGAAGGGGGATGCAATATGTGGGATGCAATATGACACTGGTATTTGGCAGGACTTCTGAATGAGAGAGACTTCACATACAGCTTGAGAGAAACATTTTCTGAAGATTAAATGTGAGTTGGCTAGTATATCAGTATTAACTGTGGTCACAGTTAAATATCTCCATGTGGTTTTTCATGTTATGATGTGCATAACTGCATGCAGTCAAGAGTGCACTTGGATGGAGAAAAAAGAATTGCTATATATGATGACTGAGGAGGACTTATGAAGTAGGAGTTTGTGTTAAGATTGAGTTTCAACCAGCATCTTTTACTGCGATGAGTTATGAGTTCATAACTTATTGCAAGGGAGTCAATACACTTGCAAACCTGCTGGAGTAATGACCAAGGAGTTCAAGGTAACAAAACCGGTTCTTGCCACAACAAAGACCATATTGTTAATGAAAATTTTCTAAAAGGTTTGTTTAAAGTTCATGAATCAGAACTTTTGTTCATTGGTGCAACTTCCTAAAAACTATCACTGTATTATTTGCTAATATTCTAGCAGCTCTGCAGGAGATAGGCATTTTTTATCAAAGGAAAATTAAGTATAAAACACAGGAAAAAAAATCCAAAAGATCAATGTGTAAGGAAAAGTATATTAATTTTCTTCAGCACAGACCTTTAGTTTATTTAGAGCTTCAGGAGCCAGGTTACGTGCACAGCTCAACAGTGTTTCTTCCACTTGAGTTAGCCAGTCTGTCATCTGACCAATCAGCTTCTGTAACTGCATCTTCTGAGAACTGAAATCTTTCAGCGTCTCTTTTGCTGTCTCTGATATCTCTTTGGCATGTTCCAATTTCTGCCTCAAGTCTGATTCTATAAACTGGAACACAATTGTTACATATTAAGGCATTTAATACTAAAAATGTTTGTTATGGTAAATGCTTACTGGCAAAATTGAATGTAGGAAAGTGGCACACAATGATGATTTTGCACTCTTTACAGCTTTAACTGGAGATACTTACATACCTACAAAATGTCAACCATTCAGGATTCAGTCTTAGATATACAGTAATCCAAAGAAGGGATACTAACTTACAAAAGGCCAGACTGCAAACTGTTGCAGTTATTATCCATTTCTGAAAAATTAAATGGTTGATATTTTTCCTTTACTAATTTGCCATATATACAGAACATGTAGAAAACATGCTTAAAAAAGCAAATGAACACGTTTTACTGCCTTATAATCCTTTCAAAGAAACAAACTGTGCATGCATTCATGTATGATGTGGCTTAATGTTGTGCAGTCCAGAGAATCATATGCAGTCTCATATCTCATCAGTTACATTAGAAACAATTTCTTCTATTCTGATGTGTTAAAAAATACTTCTACAACCCTAATGTTCACTTACTTTATGACATACTGTTTATACAAAAAAAATCGAGGTATAGAAAAATATGAACAAATAGTTATGCTACATATAAATAATAATGCTGCATCTGTCATTTAAAAGGAAAAGGCAGTGCAGGACAGACAGAAATTTCAGAAGGAATGTTTTCTTTGTTATTTGAGCACAATCTGTGGTTGCCAATGTCTTTATTTTACCTGGAGATCTGCAGGAGGCTCTTGACTCTGGGTCAGTTCTTTGAGTTCTGAAATTTTGGAACTAAGTTGCTCCAACTTCAGTTCTTTATTCTTGACTTCAGACTGTAAAAGAGATGTGGTCAAAGTTTCATATCAAACTACAAGAAGCTTTTAGACTTTCAGAAGGATGCTCCATCAATTTCAACATTGAAACAAAATGTAAACACAGTTTAGCAACCAGTAGGAAAATACTGTTGTACTAATTTTGTGCTCCAAAAATCTCCCATCTCTTTTTCCTTATTAGATTCAGTTCAGAGAAATTTTCCTGTCCTTTAAAATAACCATACAAATTATTAGCATTTAAAATGCTCTGAAAGGTTTTGTTTGTTAAAACCGGAAAAATAAAGATGAAAATGTCATTGTTTATTTGACTGGAAGTATCTACTAGGGGTGTTAGGTTCCACTTAAAGACATGCAGAATGTGTTACATGTGGTCTCTTAATTCTTATAATAAGCAAGTGAGGTCTTGATAAAAAATTAGACACAGAAATAGATTTTAACCTTAAGAGATATTAAACTATGCTGATATATATGCACTCTTATTTTAAGGCAATAAAGGCAGAATGTATCCTGAACACTGGCTAGATTTCTAAGAGTTTAACGCTATCCAGAAAAGAAAGTAATCATCTAACTGAAATTGTCAGAAGCTGACATTAAAATTCACCTTCCAGTCCAGCATATTTTTTATATTGTCTGGAGTATTTACTTTCTTGGATGAAGTTTCAGAAACTAGTCATTCTTTTGCTTAATTTCAGCTAAAGTTGTCTAAAATTTCCATTGTTTTTTACTGGAACAGAATTCACTCTAAAACCAAATACAACTGCTAGAGCCAAAATAACTATGGAGCTTAGATATAGTAAGATGTGCCATTCTTGTTTCTGTCAGAAGCAAATACCTTCAAATAGAAAGGACAGGGATGCTCTCAGCTAGCTATTGGGTTAGGGTATCACTACTTGAACAGAGGTCACAGAGGTCTACAAGAGCACAGTCTTCCCTCTGTGCTGGACATCACTTGACATTTTGATCCTCAACATTTTTTATCACTGATTTATGAGTAAGAACCTGGAAATCTTTCAGGAGGACCTCCATTCTCTGACTGTTACTGAAGTTGTTGATGGCTTCATTCAGTTGAGATATGCACTTATTACACCATCCATCCAATTCATCTCCAGTTTTCAGGATGTCATCCCATAGAGACACGCTGACACTCAGTCGGTCGATGTTATCATCAATCCTCTCAGACACCTTTTAGGAAAGAAGAATGTGTCAATACCATTCACAAATTAATCTCAGACTTCTCTATTTCGCAGGCAACTATCAGGCAAATGCATCAAAAATAATTAGTAAGCCTGGGTATATAATTTTCTTAGACTTACTTCTAAGTTCTGAATTCTGAATTCTAATTTCAACTGAATTACCCAGGTCATAAAACGAACAAAAATCGCATGTGTCTTTTTCTAAATATTTGTATCTTTTTATTGGCAAAGTTTTGTTCAAATAAACTTTGTCTTTCAAAAAAACCTACATTTATCTCTCTTATGTAATGTAGGAATTTGCTACTAAAGCAGTATAAATGTTAAAATGTAAAATATTGGATAGAAATTATTTACTGTGAGGGTGGTGAAACATTGGAACTTATTGTCCAGAGCTGCTGTAGATGCCCCATCTGTGGAAATGTTTAAGGCCAGGTTGGCTTTGAGCAACGTGGTCTAGTGAAAGATGCCCCTGCCCATGGCAGCGGGTTGGAACCAAAAGATTTTTAAGGTCTCTTCCAACCCAAAACAATCTGTGATTCTGTAACTAGCTTTTATGTTATGTTTCTCTCCTATAGTGTTGCCTTTCTCAACATGCTCATATCTGTATGTATGTAATTTACTGCCTAACATATTAGTCCAATTTACTTCAATAAAGTATTGCTGATATGCATTAGGTGTGAATCCAACCCAAAGTTATGCTTGGAACAGGGCAGTGAGCAAATTTACAGTAGTACCATTCATACACTGTTTAAGACATCATTTAAAATCCATCAAACTGATGTCACAACTTTGTGTATAAAGTGGATGCCAAATCCCTGTGACTAAGCCTTTGAGTTATGCTTCAAAGTAAATTTTACTAAACAGTTGTACTCTAAGATCCTAAAGAAACAGAAATATTGTAAGCTTAACCAAACTTCAAGACTATATTTGGCATATAAAGCAGATTCTTACATCTAGCCATTTGTCCACCATGGAGTTCATGTCGGTTTTCAGCGCAGTGGAGTCACAGTTATGCACTCTCTTCAGTTCTGCTAACAAATGTCTTCCTTTATTAGTGAAAGTATCCAGGTCTTTTTGCTTATCATTCAAATCATTCTTGGCACCTTCATGCTGTGGACATAAATATTTGCTTGTTTAATGAAGCCTTAAAAAAAGAAAAAAATCCAGTTCTCTAGGTATCCATCCCTAGCCTTGTGTTATGAATTTGTTAATTCTTATATCTAATATTTAACTACTCCACAAAATACAAAGAAACTGACATGCTTTTCTCATAAGCATAATCATATGATTGTTATAAATAAAGCACACAAGTGGCATTAACAAATTTTGAATTTCTTCCACTTGGTAACCAAGTATTTTCTGGACTTAAGGAAATTTCTTTTTTTTTCATTTGCCTTTCCATTCTTCATCGTTGAATAATCATGTCAGGACTTATAGCAAGGTAAACAGAGGGTGTTGCAAATAAAATTTAGGATTAAAAACCCCTTCACTACTAGATACTCTGGAAAACAAGAGTACAGATATGTTCTGAAAGGAACCAGATATCTTCAGGGCTACTAAGTTTGCAGCCCTAGGCATAGGGAAATCTTTAAAACATGATCATTGAAAAGGTAAGATGCTGAGAATGGATCACAGTAAACATCTTGTGCTTTTTTCCACTAGAGAGCAGTACTAACAATAAGCTACTAATCTGGATGCAGTATGGCCAAAATATTTATTGCTCCAACTTCTTCAGGCTTAGATGTGCCCCACTGCTGCTGCAGCAGGGAATTCTCCTCAGCCCAAGTCTCAAAGGAACCGTGTGGAAGTTACATGAAATTCTTTGTTAGACTGGTGAGTTCTGTTCTGGCTTTTTATTCTTTTAAGATGTCTTTCAGAAAGAGGCCATAAATACACACAGTTTAGAATAAGGTTTATACATGTCTGACTGAAAGATTTTGAACCAAGAGCTCAATAGGCTTCCAAATTAAATTACCCTCCAAAAGAACAGAAACAATTTAGCTCAGAATTGTTTATCCTGGCAGGCTGACGGACAGTAGAATTTAATATTTTTAAAATACAATCCAGTGAAATGAATGCAATGTAGAGATCCAAATACCTTATCTCTGCTCAATGGCCAGTAACAACATTATGGACCATGGCAGAAGTCCTCTTAGAGAAAGAGATAGACATAAAAATATATTCCCAATATATTTTATATAAAGAACTTTCCACTATTTTCCACTTATGATTTCCATATATTAACAATGTGCATTTCCATTAAAGTTATAAATAGCAACAACAGATTAATAGATCTCACCAAAATGCAAAAAAGGACTATATTCTTTCCTCATCAGAATCAGTACAATTTAAACCCTGAAAGTCAGTGTGACAAGATTTGACAGTAAATTCAAGGAACTTTAAACGCAGCTCAAGAACACCTTTCAAACAAAAAAAAATTCATCTAGTTCAAGAATCCATCATTTAAATTCCTCAAAGGAAAATGTATGTCATTACCTTTGATAACGTTCGCCTAACATCCTCATGATCCTTCCAAATGGATTTGATCACAGAAGCACTGTTAGCACTGTCTATGGCTTTCAGCACTGTTGACTTCAAGCTCTGATATTCCCTCATCAGATCGATGAGAACACAGGACTGCTCCTTTCTGTGATATGAAAAAGCTGTGTTAGTACCACTGGCTGTTGTGTTTCTGAAGAATAGAGAACATAGCACAGCAATTCACCATGGGAAAACCAGGATGCAGTCCTAAACAGGAACTAGGCAGTCAAGGAAATATGAATATTTGGGTTTTACAAATCACTGTGGGTCCTCCACAAAACATCTCACTGAAGAGACAGTATGTGAACTGCCATCTCATATGTATCAGATATCAAAGTAACTGACTTCAGCAAAAAAATGACTCAAATTAGAATTCAAGCTTCCCAGTTCCTAAGTTTAGCATCTTTTTGACTGGAAACCACATTATAATGCTTGTGCCACTCACAGTTCATTTTTTAAGAAAAACCTTTTTCTTTAATATGGAGTGTTTTTCAGGTAAAAAAAAAATAAAGCAGAAACAAAGACTAAAGCAATGCATATTAAGGTCTGTCTATTTTGTCCTACAATTGTCAGATGCATACTTTTGGAACTAAAACATTATATTCAACTTAGCTCCCTTCTACTGAGAATAAATTAGCCTTCTGCTAAAAAAAAAGCCTGATTTTTTTCCCACCCTCTCTCCAGGAAAGCTTATTTATGCTCAGGCAATGGACAGAGGAAAAAAACCTATTCAATCCATTCCTGGTGTTTATACTGAAGAGAGAGAAGCAAAACTTATACTTTGGAAATGTTTAGTTGTAAAAGTATTTTTCAATTAAAGGATTTTGGGAAACATGATGTTGTCAAGAAAGAGGAGTAACTTTTAGGAGCTGGCTCTTCTCTGAATGCTCCAAAGAGCTCTCCAAAATATGCAGGTTCAGGAGGGTCTAAAATTGTGCTTGTATGAGAGAGAAAACTGTGCTAGTTTTCTTTAAAGATGATTGTGAGGCAGCTGAGACAAAGAAAAGGGTATGATAAATATTTCTCTAGTTTCTTTAGCTTCTTTCATTATCAGCTTTCATTGATAAGGCTGACCATCTGATCGTGTTTCATATACAATCAGTGTAACTAATTACACACTAATGGTTATTATAAACCTGTTCCCTTGGGCAGACGAAAGTACCTAAATCTAAAAATTATTTGGGACCACTGAATATAGAATTGTCAGAAACACACATCCAACAGAGAACAAAAATGTGTTAGAAGGAGATTATGTACCAGCTAGTAAAAATTCAGTGGAGATTCCTTATCTTTCAGAAGAGTAAATAATAACATGCAATATGGCATGTATGTAATAAAATGTATATCTGTCAGTACTGCATGAGGACCTGTCTGTAGCTTTATTAATAAGTACAACTGGTACAAATATTCTTGTTAACAATGTGTTTTTATCTTCTACTCCATATTTAACCTACAAGCCTTCTTTTCATTGTAACTTGCTTGTAGCAAGAAGATATGTAGTAACTGTGTTTCTTTCTCCATCTTCTCCTTTCTTATCTTAAGCTAAGCTTTATCTTAAGCTACTTACTTTTCGTGTATAGCTTTCTTGGTATCCTTCCACAGAGATTCTAAACGATTTATCTCTTTGTCAGTCTCAGGAGCAAGTGTGATATCTTTTTGGGCTATTTGTTTTGCTTTGTCCATGAGCCACTGGAGTTCATGCTGGTGAGAATTCAATTCTTCATCTAACTGATTAAAGATCCTCAATCTGCAAGTTAAAAGACAAGTTTTGAATTTATTCATCTTCACTTCTTTTGTGAGAGAGAGGAGAATGAAAGAATAAAACAGTGGTGGTGTTACTGTGCATAAAACTCCCTTTTTCTAGTATGTCCTACAATATAGCAATTTGGTTTTTTTTTTCTGCTAGAAATGGGCTCAGAATGTGATTTTTCTGACACATATGTTGCTATACAATCATATAGATACATACATATCTCTCCCTCAGTCACCTGGAAATATACTCAGATATTTAGATTAATAATTTATTACAACAAGTGTTTTTAATTCCATCATCCCATGTAAAATATTCAGTTTGTACATACCCCAAAATAGGGTAGAGATAGTGTTGCTATATATGACTTCTAATAGCTGTTTGGATCTTAGATTCATTTAGACAAAATGTATTATTGAGACATAGACTTTCTGACTGTTCCTTCAATATAAAAGATTAGCAGGACTTGCTTAGTGTTTTGTGCATCCAAATAGTTCACTTAATTACAAGATTTTATTAAGTAGATAGATATGTTTGGCAAGAAATAAATTACCCAGGTAGGAAACAGACACATGCCTCCACTGAATCATAAAAGTTCTAGAAATTGCAATGAAGTGTGAAAGTGCCACTGTTTTTACCTTTGCTGGAGGGCTTGTAGTGTTGTCTCCTTCAGGCCCTCCTTGTCAGCCTTTTCCTCAATATCTTCCATGCTCTTCAGTAGCTGTTCTTTACGCTCCATGAAAGATCTTTGCAAGGCTCCAAGGGCTTCTGCCTCACTTTGTTTGGTTCCCAGCAGGTTTTGAACTGCCTCCAGCTCCACACCCAGGTTATCCACCAGAGCCCGGCAGGAGGTCCTCTGCCCAGAAATGCTGTGTTTCAGATGATATTGAGCCTTAGTAAGGGAACCATCCAAACTAACAGCATCAGATTCCAGCTTGTTAAGATCCTTAATAACACCATTGAGTTCCTTCTCCAGTAATTCCGATTTAGCTTTATCCATATTTCCTGTTTTCTCCACCGTCAGCCTCAGCTGGTGGAGCACTCCTGACGCAGCACTGTGGAGCTCCAGGAACACTCGCAACTGATCCAGGGCGTCCTGCCTGTGGCTAGTTATTTGACTTGCCTCCTGGAAGATCTGAAAGCAATCTTCAGTCTTTCCCTGCAATGTCTGCTGGTCCTCTGGGCTGCTGAAAGAAACCAATTTTTCTACATGTTCCTTCAGACTTTGTAACTCCTGTTTCTTACTTTCAACTTCCATTGAGTGGTTCTATGGGAAAGAAAGAAAATAGGTCTGAGTTTCTTCTTCAAATCAAGAGGTCAAGAAACATTTTAGTACTAAACTTACAAGTGAAGTACTACTGAGGGGTTTTCAGTAGAAATAGTTCAGTCTTACAGTTTTGCTTTAAACTTGTCAAATATGTCTCTATGTGACTGCAACAACATATTGGTTTTCAAACAAATAAATTACTTGCTAGTTCTAGAAGAGTATTTAGCCAAATGCACTGTACAATTTCTGTGTCTGTAATATTTACATCCAAAAGTTTACCTTATTGTGAGATGCAGCTAGTTGTTGATCAGCTGTGTTTATCTCTGAAGTGGCTTGTAGTTCAGCAAGAAATTGCTTAATCCAGTCTGAAAACCTGAGCAGGAGCTCATCAAACTGCCCATGCTCAGCAACAAGTGATTGAAGGAAGGTGATCCTACAGAATGTCAGATGTAAATATGAAAGCACTTGATGCAATTGAATCACTTCCCATAATCAAACCCCCAGCTGACTGGTCAGCATTAAAATCAATTCCAGATACAAGGAAAGTAGGAAATACTACTTTATTTTGCCATATTGATTTCTTAATTTTGGAGAATAACATAACATTTGAAAGCACCTTTGGATCTTTCCTGCTTACACTCTTATTTATATCAACTGTTAGAGGTGCCTCAAAAATACAAGGTATGTTCTTCAATTTTTTTTTATGGGTGTAATCTCAGCAAAGAGAATGTCATTGATGGAAGCTAAACTTTGATTTTCAGTCATAGCATTTCTGTTTGCCCTATCATCTGAAACACTGAATTAAGGTGAGAGTCTCAGGAATTTAGGCAGGGGGTGAGGAATTTTATGCTCAACTTCCACTGAAGTAAGCAAGGGTAAAGTCTGACCAGAGGAACACAATTCATAGGACAAATGTGTCCAGAGGAGTACTTGGCAGAAATAAGTACCTAAGTACCGAGTCTAAACCTTGGCCTTAAAACAGACCTTGTCATTTACCTTCCCATTTCCCTTAGAAATTTCTCTACCTAATTTCCAACATATAGAAGATCATTATATTTTTAAACAATCATATTAACAAAGCACCTAGAATATTATGGCATTGATCACAATCTATTCTTTAAGCTGCATTACCAATAGTAAAATACGTGTGTTCATCATGGAAAGAACTGAAATCTAAATACATGATAACATACACTTTGAAATAAAGGAGACAGTTTTTCTGAGCTTCACATGAGCCAGCAGCCTAACAACTGAGCATTTATAGTATTTATGGCAAATTAGAATTTCAAAGTGAGTTTAAAAATACAGTAGTGTGGCTTTGCACAAGATAAAGCATATAACTGAAAAAATCAAAAGCAGATTATTGGAGATTTTGGAATTTACTTGGGAAATTGTAACTGAGGAAATGCAACACTGCCTTCATTTCCTGCCCCACAGTCCCTCAAACAGACTCTTCTACCAAAAAAACAGGGAGAATGTATTTCAAAAAGGTGGCATCATAAATGCGTGGGATACTCTACCCTCCATTCCTGGGAGTTCAGGGATTGCTATCAATCTAAAACTCTTGTTTTCCTAATGGTAATACTGTAAAAACTATGTTTTGGAATTGAGCTTCCTCATCTGGATATTGGTTACTTTAACATGTAAAAACCACTCTGAAACACAAACCTTTTATCAACAATTTGTGGCAAAGCTTTCCACCTCTCATCCAGCTCTTCAAACTTTTCTCTCATTGTTTTCACACACTGCTCCGAAGCTGTTGGAAATAGCGACTCATTTAACTGCAAAAGGCTCTCATAGACTGGAGCATGGGACTCAGTGTCTGCTCTCAAATCCTGGTATAATAATGGAACGCAAAACTTTTAGATTAGGCATGGCATCCATACAGCTCTATTGTATGATGGCAGTGGCTAAAATTAACACCACGTTTTGCAACGTATTGTGTGTGCAGCAAGGGAATTGTGAGGAAATGTTGCAAACTGGCCCAAAGAGAGCAAAACAAAAAAACAAAAAAAAGAAGAAAAACTAAACAAAAAACCCCAATAACAAGCAACCAAGCAAACTAACTAATCCCTAAACAAAAAAACCTCTTGGTAACAACAACAACAAACAAAATCCAATCCCCCCAAATAATTCTGCTTTTCTTCAGTAGTATTTAAAACTGACAACTTGGACAACTTGGCTTCAAGGGAAGTATAAAAGATGTTACATTTGGCCAATTGCTTCATATTAATCTAAAAACAAATGGCAACAATTCCAAGGGGAAGGCATAATTTAGAATAGGATGAAAGCCCTGTGTTTTAAAAAAAATCAGAGAGAAGACTTCCATTGTGATTTCAAAACCTTTGAGCATTTTTTTCATCTGAGAACCTTTTCTCACAAAACAAAAAAAAAGAAGTATTGCCTAATAAAGGAATTTCGCTAGAGAAAGGATCTTTGAACAGGCAGATCCATGTCCTTCCTTGACAGATAACAGGATATACCATGGCACTTTTTCCTTTTTTCTTGAGCTGACATATTATAATTAAAAGTAATAGTAAAGTCATTGAGAAATAGCAAGTGATAGTGTAATACTTCCCAGGAGATTTCCAAATCCTAGAATCAATTGACTTGTCAGACTATAACTGAGCAAGTCCTTCCATTAAAATACACAGAAACACACCAGGAAATGTAGGGGGGAAATATTTCAGTTGAAACATACCTGCAGTGCCTGCAGTTCACCTTCCAGCTTCACTCTGTCTGCAGAAACATACTGCTCTGAAGGCCTGGCTGTAGCTTCACACCCCTCCAACCAGGCCAGGAAGGCCGACAGCTCCTTCTCCTGCCTAACAAAATCACAGCTTAGAGTTACCAAGTCATCCTCTCAGTCTCACACACGGAGCCCAGGAAGGTCTCCATATCCATCAAAGCAGGTGTGAGAGTTTACTCACTTCTGCCACTGAGCCAGAAGGTTCTCTAACAAGCTCTGTTTCTCCTTAGCACTTTCCAGCACTTTTTCATATTTCTGCTGTAATGCTGTGACCTCCTGAGCAGCTTTTTCTTTGTTGGCCACCTTTCGGACACTGGCTGAGAGAGAGGCCAGAGGGTTGCTCAGTTTTTCCACAGTGTGACAAAGATCCTAGCACGGATGTAAAAGAAACAGAAGTCACATATATAAACAATGGTAATGATGGTGGGACAAATTCTGTAGTTCTACTCATAAGTTTGAAGCAATTTTACATCCATAGGATCATGAAGTCACATCATAGCTTAGATATTGCTCAGGTCCTACACTTAGTTCAAGTGTATCAATGAACTAGCTTGCAGTGGCAAAAGGCTTTCCTAGGAAAAGTGCCAAAGGGAAAAAACTCCACAACAAAAGAGTCAGACCTGAATGGGCATGAGACACAGCATCATCCTTGTAGGACAAAGCTCCAAATTCAGGAGAAAGCTCAAGATTCCCTAACGTCTGTCTAAGAGTTGCTCTAATTTATAAACTCAAAACCTCACTGCAACAGGTGAGGACTGCCAGACATGCAGCCAATGTCATGACATGGGAGAAATAGGGAAGGGTTACTTGGAACTTCTGTCAGCATTAGCTAAAGGCCCTTTTCACAAAAATGACACCTAATGTTAACTACATTTGCCAGTATTGCTGTTTCTAGAAAGCTGGGAAACTTGTCCATATGAAAATGACTGAAATGTAGTACAATGAGTTAGAAAAACATGTGAAATGAAATAGATTTAGGATTATGAAAGTTCCAACTCACAGGTGTGCAATAGCTACAACAATAGTGATGGTTATAATTACAAGATATCATATATAGGAAGAAGTGTGAATTATACAGGAACAAGCTGCTGATAATTTCACATGAAGATATTTAATAATCATGATCCCCAAGAGAGAACAAGACTTTATAACAGCATACTTAGCATATGCATAATATTTAAAAGCCAATAAAAATGGTGATTACAAGTGCTATCTGAATAAATTCTCCATATGCAAAGTATTTTTTGTCAACTAGTATCAAGCTTTTTTGAAGCAGACAGGTCAAGTCCCTCTTGAAAACAGTCTTTGCAAGCTCTTATCAACCACTAAATTCAGAAAACATTATATGCATTTTACTGGAAGAACAATACGACTAAATTTTTTTGTAATACTTTCTTAGAAAGAAAGGCTATGATTATTGTTGAAAACACATATCAGAACTTACAATCAAAAATACCACATCAAGTTCTCTGAGATGGAATTATTTGTTTGAGTAATAATCCAATATTTGTTTTCCTTTTATAATGGACTGAACCAAATATCCAAATACTCACGGATTTCTAACATCACAAAAAAGTTTCTAAGTTGAAACTCTGTCCTGTCTCTTTATTGCCCAAGAAAAACTACTTCCAAGGATATATTTTCTTTAATTACAGGATTAGCTGTACCAAAATCCAACTTTCATGGAAACCTTAGAGGAAAAATGTCTTACAGACTTGTTAATTATCTTCTGTTTTTGATGATGTTTTAGATGCATGATATTAAAACAAATAACCTGAAGGATTAAGTGGTATTTTTAGGCCCCTAGACTGGGGCAGAAACTTTCCAAGCCTGTCTGAAATGGTGACAAGAAATAGTTGAGGAAGTACTTAAGCCTTCCCTGGGGCTGCCCACCCAGCCAGGCAGTCTTTGCCACCTTCTGCCTTCGCCCTGAGTTGTGTGGCATCAGGCAGCCCCTGGTCTGGGGGTCTCTGGCATTTCTGTGAGGAGGTCAGTGTGACAGCGTGTCCCTGGGCTGGGTGCCAGGACAGCTGCCCATTGCTCACCGTGCAATCCTGGAGGGCTGCGTACGTCGCTGCTGCCGAAGAGCACCATGTGAGAGGCTCAGCTAGCTTAGCTTCAAATTCAGACACTGACTGCTGCACCTATGAAAAAAAGGCAAACCAGAAGCTCAACCCAGCAGGAATTACATAAATGATTCTTTAAATAACATCTTTTAAGTGTTTGCTGCTAAGAGAATTTTATACCCTAAGCCTTTGTAGTGCCAAGTGCCTTTGGAAGTTAAAAGATGTTAACAGCGCTCAGATCCTCCTGGCTGGGGCAATAATAATATTTAAATTATTTCCTTTACAACCTTCTAGCAACCAAAGATTGAAGTTAAAAGTGTTTATAAGAAATATGGATGTGGTTCAGAAGAATTATGTAGGTTTTCTAGAGAACAACATAATTTTTGAGTGTGTATATTTTACTGTGTTTCTGAAACTGCCTTTTAGATAATTGAAAGCACAAATTTATGTATCTAGGTCTTGCAGTTACCTTAAAAATCTACTTATTTACTTTAGTCCATCCTCCTATAATAAGCATTTTATAGTTGATTTTAGAAAAATATAGAGTAAATCTATAAATTGCTGCAAACAATCCATTAAATTTTTTTAGTCTACCTGTTTAAGACTTTCTTCATATTTCTGCTGTGCTGATGCATTCCCTGTGATTGTTCCTTCCAGTCTCTGTGCATGATCTCTTAGCTCTTCCCAATACCTTTTGGCCTGAGTCAGTTTGGCTTTAATATGTGCACGTTCTCCAGAGGTAACAAACTGTGAAAAAGACTTGGCTTCCTCTTCTAGATTTGAGATTCCAGTTATTTTACCATCTATCTCTTTTTTTATTACCTAAAATGTAAAGCAATAGTAAAAAGATTCAAATTTTTAATTATTAGAATGATATTTTCCAATTCCTTTTTTTTACTTGTGCTACAAATATCCATCATCAAAAAATTATATAAGAAAAGAGTTTATTGACCACTTGAAATAACTAGTTACCAAAGTCTTTAATATGACCCATAAATATCCTTTTTCTTCTTGAAACTAACACTGGCAAATGTTTAAAATACAGACTGCCCTAGAAGTGTGTATGAAGAGTGATTAGATTTGGCTGAGGTGCATATTTTCATAAGCAGAAATATTTTAGCATCTCTTATGTCACAGGAAAGTAGTACACCATTCTCTTTAAGATTCAAAATAAACAGAAGATGAAAAAATGTGACTGTAGACAGCAGAGATTGTTTTAATTTTCTAACTTAAAATACTGTATAATAAAGGATAAATTTAATTAGATCGTAAGGTAGGGTGAGTGTGCCCTTAGGCAGAAGATTAAATAAAGAAACACATTACAGTATAAACAGGAAACCATGAAACAAGGGTGATAGTGGATTTTGGCAATTTTTTATCTGTCCTGTACCTCAATTAATAAATGCATAAAGACAAACTTGCACTGGCTTTACATTTCAGCAGCTGCATGACAGCAACTGTCTCCTATTATTTTGCACACCTTATTACAAATTAGAGGGAAATGTTGCATCTACATCATCCAAAAAAGAAACTTAAAATGTTTCTCATTCAGTGGCTATTTATTCAGTTATCATCAATGAACTTGGAAATAAGCTTTTTTCCCACAACAGGTTTGTTTGTTTGCTTGTTCGTTTTTAATTACTGCTGATGTATCATGTCCATGGAGTTCTCAAAAGCAATGGATAACACCCATTGGGAGAGATTTGAAAGATCCAAGCAATCTTGAAATTGAAAAAGGCAATAGCATTCTCATATATAAAAATATTAAGATAGGTATATATATGAAAGTAACCAAGAACTTTCTTGAAAATGCATTCTCAAAGCATAGATAGTGCTCAACTTCTGCTATAATGTGATAAAAATATGGTCTCTTTCTTATAAAGCCATTAGAAAGCTCAGGAGTGGCTTACTGCAACATTCAGTCAAAAATTAGCAGGGTGACTGTCAGAAAAAAAAGGTGGTGCTACAAGAATTTATAGTTTCTCTTTATGCAATATATTCTGAATTAATTTGGATTATAAAATAACTTTTTTTTTTCTGCATGAGAACATGTTGCTGAGGAAAAATACTGGATTTGCAGCCCTGAAGCTGAAATTATCTAACAATGCAGCAGATACAAATGAGGCAGTGCTTTCTCACTCCCACGCTATTCTGTTAAATTCACTCAGTTACATAAAAGAAGGTGGATAATTGAGGCTTTCAAACTCGCACTGAGTCTGCCACCAATGGTAACTACTTGTGATAACTGTCATTTTGTTCCACCAGGAATTTCAGAGAAATGTGTAGGTGAAAATCTGGCTCTGTTGAAGTCACTGGGGCTTTGCTATGAACGTCACCCAAAGCAGAATATTACCACTACCATGTAGGATAATTACATTCAGCTGACCCCAGGCTTTTTATCTGGTCAGCCAAAGGTATCAAGGACCATGCTGTTTTTTATTCACTTGCCCTATGTTGAAATGTTCCTTACTAATGTGGTGCAGTAGAAATTATGCACTAAGTATGCTGATTAGTGCTGTGACACAGAGTAGCTCATGGGAAAAGTTAAAACAAAACACAACAAATTCTTCAAAATCAGGCACAAAGCAATGCTGCTGAAGCAGACCTCCAGCTATGTCTGTGCACTGGAGGTGAGGTGACTCATTTCACGTATCACAGCTCAAAAAGCTCTTTAGTTCACTTGAGGTACAATGTACCCTGTGCCTTATGTGGAGGATTTTCTGGTTTATGTCTGTTCACTGAGGTGTTCATAAACATCATCTGCTGACCACGGTGTTTAAATGCATAAGAATTATGATGGAATTTTCAGAAACTTTCAATGCAGTGTAAAAATCACTGCTTATCTGCATCTCTAGTAATGAATAACCTTTCTGGGAACTTGGTTGGAATAGGCTAGTAGGGCTCAAGAAGGCTCCATTTGGACAGACATGAACTGAAACACTATAACACAACATTAGCATCATTTGATGCACTTATTTTTTGTCTTAAACATTGGAATTCTGTCCACTAAATACTGAATGGCAAGACAACATGACAATATGCCAGTGGAGTAAGTGCATACATATTATTTCATAAGGAAGCTGTTTTTGAATTGCTGTGGTGATGAAGCATGAATTCAAGCTTTGTTTTGTTCTTCAGTGATGAAGTCAAGAGATTTTATTTATTTAGTCTTTGTAAAGTTGTGAACAAATTAAGAAAAGGAAAATCTGTTGATAAACTGATGAAACAAGTGCTTAATAAGATCCTTTGGAAATAGTGTCAAGCTGGTTGCAAGCAGCTTCACACCTGTGCACCTCCTGAAGAAGAAGCAGGTCACAGAGAAAAGAAAATGGCAATGTGCACTGCCTATAGAAAAACTCTGTACCCTTAGAAACACACCATTCCAGAGAAGGTACATTTTCATTTGTGGAAGGATACAAAGTCAGCCCTTGAAATGCAATGCTTGGAGACAATATGCACCTCAGTCAGCAATTTGAAAATAAACCCCTGTGTATCTAAAGGAATGTACACAGAACTTAAGACAGTGCAAATACAATAACAGTAAATGTTATGTAGGTTTTCAAGCTACCAACAGCAATTGTTTCTTTATTAATTCAGCATAAAAGATACATAAATCAAGTTATAACTTTAGCTTGCAAGATTAAAATCAAATTCTATAGCCACTAGCTCATATATGTTTTTTAAAAAGCCCAAACTTGTATTTATGTAGCTATTTGGTACACCAGTTGAGATTACTCAAAAAATAAGAAAGGTATAAATTATGTTTTTAACCATACACACAAAGACTTCATATATGTAAACTAAACACTAAAAGAGAAGGCAGCCTTTAAGAATTTTCCATTAGTTTATATAAGACCTTACTGCTTGGTATATTTATGTAGAAAATGTGCCATCATTTCATCGTGGTAGTTTTGAAACATGTAAAATGTCTCTTTTCTCATTTGGTCTCTAGCAAAATAACAGATAAATGGGCTTTTAATACCAAACATAACAAGAACTAATCACCTTGATTTGGCTGATCTGTATGTCCAAAGGAGATGATGATGTTTCCAAAGTTTCCAGTTCTTTTTCTTGTTCAGCTATCCACATGGAAAGAGCTTCAAAATTATTGCCAAAATGATCCCACTTGTTTTTCACCATTTCCATGCTTTTAATACTAAAATTAACCAAATCAATTAGAGAGAATAAACAGTTTAATATAATGAAGCTGCCCATATTCTTGCTAAAATAAAAAAGGAACATATTCAATCAACAGGAGGGTAATTTTAAAAAGTCCTCTTTTAGAGAACCAAGTTGTGCATCTAAATTTAAACATAGTTTTCTCTTAGACTATGCACCAAAAGTCAAACAATTGCATTAGCCATAGTGGGGGCATTGAGAGGTAAAAGAGAGTACAGCTTTATTCATCAGCTGTACAAGAATCTCAGTAGAGCAGGAAGAGAAAGGCAAAGGAACACCAACAGGATGAAATTTCTATGAAATAATATGGAATGATGATTATATCAATAACCTAAGTATTTAGATAACAGAGTGCATAGATGTTCATAACTCAGTCCCTCGACCAGAATGATTAAAGCCAGTAAAATGTGGACATAGACGTAGTCACCAATGCTTGACTGCTTTATTGGTCTTGCTTTTTCATAACAGCAATCTCCCCATCTCACAGGAAGTTGGTGTTTGCTGTGGCAATGATTTCATATCAAGCCAAAGAATCAACAGGAAATGTGACTTGACTCCCTCAGAGTTAATAGTTTTATATTCATTGAAACATACATTATAGGTATGTTAAACACAGATGGATTATGACTGATTTTTCTATCTCCAGAATTCCAAACAAAGCATCTTTCCTTGTCACAAGTAAGAAGTCTAAGGCCATTATACAAGGCCTAACAGCATTAACTTCCAGGATTCAAGTTTCTGCTTCTTTCAAGTATTTGAAACCAGTGCTAATGTAGGCCCTACACACAGTTTGCAAAACACACACTTTCTGTTTCATTGAAAATATTAAAGTTTCATCATAAAAGCTTGAATATTACAAAATTTCAAAATACATTGTCCTTCTTAATATAGCCTAAAAACCATTCCATGGTAAAAAGTTTTTAACTTTCCCCCCCTCGTTAAAGCTAGAGGAAACTTTAAGAAAAGATGTAGCCTAAAAATGTAAAAGTTGGCCCTTTTATTTTTTCTTATTTATTTTCAAAATTTAGAAAAAAAAAAGGAATGTCAACAGCCATTTACTGATAAGAGTGTATGCAAATTCAAGTTATTTGTAGGAAAACAATGTGCAAAAATATTTCACTCAAGTCCAGCTCGTGAAAATACAGCTGGAAATCAGAATCAAGGGACCAGATCAGTGGCACAATTGCTGTTGTATGCCTTTGTTGGAGTTTTAAGAAAGCCACAGACTGTACAGATTATAATCCAAACACACTGCACAGCTCTGAATGATCTCCTTGGGAAACAGATGGGTTGTTACAGTAGCTGACTGTGGAGAGCTGCTCAAACTTTTCTCCCCTTTGCCCGTTCATTGGCATATCATGTAACTCAGGAGTTTGGAATACCTTCACTTTAAATTACTCAGCCAAGATTTTTATTGATGATGTAAGTTAAAATATAACCCTGACACACTTACCATGAGCTCTGTAGATACCCTATAGATAGTTGTACTTATTTGCATCTTATACAGAAAGTATTTAGCTTTTTATTATCTGTCACACTACCACAGACATTCTGTATAATCCATAAATTCAACTAAAACCTATTTCATATCTACATTGAAAGGGTGTATCAATGATGATTTTCATTTTTAAAAAAGGTGACTTTATTTAAGAAGTGAATATTCATTGTTGGAAGGGTAAATTTCTTTGACTGAAAAATCACTCTAGTTTTCTCTCCAATAGTGGAGAAAATGATGTGTAAAGTATTTAGCAAGAGATGGTAGAATTTGACTGCAAAACACTCTAACACTTCATTTTGGAGAAAGTAGTACATAAATGGTCAGATCACCATTTGATGCACAGACTAGTTATTCTGGTTTATAGATGTTCTTTCATATCAGGAAGAAAATGGCACTAAATTAAAATCAGATTAGCATGACAGTGGTCATTATGAGGAAAAAAACCTCAATTATTTGGGCATTGCCCTTTGCTGATATTCTGATTGTATTGATAGTGCCTGCTTAACGTTATACACCAAATTATTCTAGAGAGTAATTCCAGTAAGCCAAAATATAAATGGCACAGGTATCTGTGACCTGTGTATCAGATCCAGTGAATGCAAAAGTACTTTTTCCATACATACATACAAATGTATCTGTATAGGGATAAAATGAGAATAGCAACATTCTGAATTTGGGTAGCAAGTTCAATAACTGAATTACTCACTTGAGAGAAGGGATGAAATTTTTACAAATACAAAAAGCTACAAATATTTATCAAGTTTTCCTTGGAGTTTAACCTTTCATTTTTTAACAAACTCTGGAAAATGATGCCTTTGTTTTATTTGCAGCAGAAGCAGCTTTTGATACTGCCCGTGAAATACAATCTGGGCATTCAGCTAAGACGAAGGCACTTCTTGACACTCCTACAGAGAAAGTGGAATACTGAAAACGGAGGCAAATGTGGTAAATGTGCTGCTCTAATACTCCAACTGAGATTTTTCTTTCCAGAAGAGTCCAGTACCTCAAGAATGAGCTCAATTATCCCTTCTTCGCAAGACTGGGGCTTAAAGATTAGTGAGAGGTTAAATGTAACTAATCTTTATGAACTACATATTATTAAAAGAAAATACTTTGTTTGCACACACTCTTTTGACATATTTGGTACCGTAACTTGGTTACTATGCCAGAGCAAGCAGTAAATGACAGAGCTGATGAGACAACACAAAGTGCTGACAAGGTAGTCTAGAAATCTGATACAATCTTATAGTGAAGAATGAATATTAGGACTTGTTAAGAACATACTCTTCTTCAAGAGTAACTTCCACTTTTTTCACTTGTTCTTGGATTGATTTTGCCTGATGCTGAAGGGACTGCTTGTTCTTTGAACCAAGCTGTATCTCAGAGGAATTCTTCACCAAATTCTCAGCCTGTACTGCCATTGCTTCAGTTTGTTTAGAAAGTTCCTGTAAGGATGCAAGATGTATTAATACAGCAATAAAGAGTTTCATATAGTTACACAAAAAGTATTTTTCCTCAATGTTTATGGCTGGAAAAAAAGTACCCGTGTCCTACATGTATATTCTGAATGTGTAAATACATAAAAAACAATCTCTGAAGAAAGTTAACTTCATATTGCATTTAAGAAAAGTTCATTTGAGAAAACTAGATTAAATTAAATTTATCAAGGGAAGCTATACGTGCAAAAGTTTTTAACTCATAAAATCAAAGTATCTTCTATAGCTCTTCAATAAATTTAATTTTGCATTGAAGAAGGTAATATACATCTTTACTTAATTTTTAGATCCCACCATTACGAAGTAGAATTTGCAGTACCTCATATTTTGTATTTTCACTTTGTTTAGCAGCTATTTTCTGTCACAAACATTAAACCCACACGTCAGAACAACCGATGCTGAGCATAATCAAGATAGATATAATTTATTAATGGCTTCATCAAAGGTGAACAGCAGTGTGTAAAGCATGGTGCTTAGAAAAAAAAACAAGCACTATTATTAGTTCTCTAGCAGTAAACAAAATGGGCTGGGATAATTCTGTGTTACCAAGGGCAAATGGCATGCTATGGCTTATGTCCATGGGGTAGAAGCTCTCCTTTTCCTTCTCAGGGCTAAGAGTGCTATTTGTCACATTCCACACAACCTTGCACAAGTGCACCCTATTGACATGACATGCAAGGGCTCAACATTGAATTACCAGCATTGCTTTATTCAGCATAAAATAGGAAGCACTCAAAATAATATTAATTTTCATATGTATGCTTCAGATGCAGACTTTGAGAAATCCTTCGTGTTTCTTTCATAAAGTGACTTTTTACCTCTAGTTTATGGAGTCTCTCATCTGTGTATGCAATCTGCACCAGAATTAAAGGGAAACCATGCAAAGTGCAGGCGATGCACTCAGCCCGTGTCGAGGGGCAAGGCAGAAGGATATCTCAAGATACCTCAGCTCCTGCATTTCACACAGTCAGTACCTTTGTCTGATCCAGCTCTGAGGAGAGGCTCTCTAAACTGCTAAAGTTTAAGATACGTTCAAGTACGGAGCTTGCTTGATTGAGATATTTTACTACTGTTTCTTTGTCTCTTTCGAACTGCTCCCATTTGTTTATTGTGACCTAAAAAACAGACAAACAAAACCAAAAAAGGAACACGAGGAGATCAAAAGGGGAGAAAACAAGATTTTCATTATAAGTTACAGGAAAAGGAAAAAAGAGAAAGTCTTGACATAAAAAAGAATAATTTTTCCTGAGAAGCCATCTACTCAACAGTGAGGAGATGAAACTCTTCTAAAGCGAATAAAACTTTTTCCTTGAATTTTCACTGATTCACACTAAGCTGTGCTAAAAAAGCACTTTTCTCTAAGTTGCCAGTAATATTTAAATTTTATATTTGAATGTCCTGTAAGAAGTCTAAAGTAATACATGCAGAGATTAATGGTGACATAGCATGCCAAGTATCAAAAATATCAAAAGGATTTTCAACTTCTTTAACAAAATAAATTACAGTAATATGCTAAAAGAAAATCCCTACTCATAGGAAAATCACACATAAGGTCTGATTTGGTCTCTCCTGATAATGTAGAATTTTGATTAATATACAGCATTTAACTACCAGTCACAAGAACCATGACATCTTAAATAATTATATTCTTGATTCTGAAGCACAAATTAAGACTTTATATATGAGAATTCTTAGAGAATAAATAGGTTTCAATAATAAAGTTATTTGAGATTTTTTGATCGTAATTCTCATCTTGGGTTTTCTCACGGGAAAGAGTTTTGGTGGCTTTAAATACTTGTGTGGAATAGTGGCCATTTGGACTAACATTCTGCTTAGAAAAATGTGAAGGGCAAATCACATATGGGTGCAAGAAGCTATAAATTCTAATCCCAGTTCAGTCCATGATTAGTTATACAAGCTGAAGCAATCCATTTGATTTCCCTGTGACCTTCTCCTTCCATCTTTAAATTTAGGATCACAGCATGTATTTCACACAGTGGTTGTGCGGATTATATTTGCACATCAGGTGTTATTAACCTAATATCCAGCCTAAGGACACTCAATTAAAGAGCAATGTCATCTTTATTAACCAGAAAAGAGACATCTAAAATCAAATTCACAGATAAATTATTTAAAACTCTTAACTATCATGACTGAATAGTTAGGACTTTCAAACACTTCTAGACAGAATGCTATTTCTTTATTATTTAAGACGTATACAGGAGCTTCAAGAAGTTTTCATAGAAGTACTGATCTAGAAAGCCCCAAGGACCAAGAGTCA
The DNA here is from genome assembly GCA_013398075.1 of Notiomystis cincta. Lineage (NCBI taxonomy): Eukaryota > Metazoa > Chordata > Aves > Passeriformes > Notiomystidae > Notiomystis > Notiomystis cincta. The sequence continues at coordinate 37,934 of VZRX01008695.1, read as the reverse complement.
GAGGTGAGAAAATGAGCTCAGTATTTTGATATTAAAAAAAAATTAGGTTTTACTAAGTTTAAAAAAAAAAAAAAAAAAAAAAAAAAAAAAAAAAAAAAAAAAAAAAAAGAGGAAGAAGAAAGCATGAGGTCTTATTTCCATGTGTGAAGGACCCACCTGCAGTTGCTCTTCCCGTTTCTCCATAGTCTGCTGCATGTTCTCCAATGTTCCCTCTAATTTTTGTAAATCCTCTCGTACTGTGCTGGGCAGTCCACCTTCAATCTGTAACCTCTTGGCTTGGGAAATCTGCTTTTGCACATCTTGCCTTTTTGCACGGAGTCTCCTTGTCCTTTGCTACAAGGATTCACCCAACAGCAATGATTAGACTTTTTAGCTCCTTTGGAGACTAGCATGACGCAGTCCCTTTCTGTTTTTGCAGGGGAATGCAATGAGAGGAACAGACAACGGGATAAACTGGGGCCAGAATTCGTGAGAATCTCACACACTCATCAAGTATATGCCCTGGCTTCCAAAATGCCAAATGCTGCCTTTTGCATGTGAGAAAAAGAGTGAAAATGTGGCCATTTATCCAAAGCATATTTGAGAAAGCAGAAGCTGCAGCAGTTGAGCAACCCCAGCAGGAGCCACAGGTGCAGGTATTCCTCATGACTGCATCAGGTCTGCTCTGCATTCCTGAGGCACAGGTTGGAGCCTCAGAGTGAAAAAAGCAATATATCAGCCTTATTAGAGAGCAGTAGGGGATTGGCTAACTCAGTCCTGGTTGTGTTTTGATTTGTAGCACTCCTAAGAACACAGCCTCTCTCCCTTCTAACATGCCTGACCCATGTCAGCCTTGCCAGGTAAACTCACAGCTCGCTCAGTTCTACTCTGGGTACCTTCAGGTCTGTGTCAAAATCTGTTTCTGCCTTGACAGACTCCATACCACAAGAAAAAGGTCTCAAGGAGAACCTAACTATTTCTACTACCTCTCTTAAAATGGATAAGGAATGTAGAGTATTTAAAGAATTAATACAAACCTTAACAGATGCAATAGTATTCATAAACACCAAAGTGTTTAGATGAGACACAGGTAAGACGTAGTTGTGATTGCTCAGACAGTAAGCTGTCTGACTCCACAGAAATGGATGTTAATATAAAAAAACTTAAATAATGCCCAAACATTGGCAGTAAATTATTCCTATTCTCATTAGCTTTGAGCAGTTCAAAGTTAATTTCCCATATTAGGCCTTAAAAGCCATGATTCTTGCTGTATGCGAGCCATACGATTGATTATTACTGTAGCCTGTAGATATTTTGATCCATTATCAGTGTATAAAACCCTCCTGTTCTACTCCTACAGAATGGAGGCTCATCTGTCACAACAATAGCTATCCACAGAAGATAAAGCTAGAGCAACACCTTCCCTCCAACATTTAGAGTTGGGGCCACATCAAACTGCTAAAATACAGAAATTTCCAAAGCCATAATTATGCCAAATTAACTGTGATTGAATCCAAAATTCAAGCTATAGAAAGGTAAAAATATGGAGTCTACATATTTGCAGAATACACTCACTCAAATTTTAAAGTGAATGAAGCTCATTTTTCAGTGTTTTGTGCCTCCAAAATCCATATGATTTAGAAGTTGGTACTTAACATTTAAAAAATCCTGAAAGCATTTTTCATTACAAGAAATCAATACTAGGCCATATAGGACTGTTTCCTTTATTACTCTTCCAAGTTCAAATATAAAGACTGGATGTAATGAATGTAACAAAATCTTGTAATTACATAAATCAGTCTTTTAAAAAAAAGATTGGATATGGACATGAGTAATTGCCCTACCTGATGATGAAGCAGTAGTTGCTGAGCTTGTAATAAACTTTCTGTATCCAGGATCTTTTCAGCCTCTGCTTGTACTTCTTTAGAGTTGTTGATTAATTCTTCGATTGCACTTTTAACTTCTTCTTTGTACTGGACACAGTCTCCAACAGCACCTAAGGTATTTTCAATCTAAAATTACAGATAACTTTAAGTATTTCATGTTGAAAGACACATCTACATTTTCAGGGTACGTTTATATTTGGAATACTTTTTCAAAAATACAGTAAATTTTTTTAAATTCTAACCATTTTTATCTCCAGCATTCTTGACACCTTTAACTTCACACTGAAAAAGTGTCTTTAGACTTAAAGTGTGACTTAGGAGACCTTTTTTCTTGTTAAGACATACTCCCTATTACACTGCCATATGACAAATAGCCATCTGTGACAAGTACTTACTGGTGATCACTTAGAAAACACACTTATCCTTAGCCTTGAAGGCTGACCCAGATTCCAAAACACCTGCACTACTCAGCACACAAACAAATTTTGCTGCCATTTGTCTTGAGCAGTGTTTTGGTGAATCATAATACATTAAAGTGCTCGTTAAAGTGGTTTTATGGACCACAATGTGCATGTGGTGCAATATCCAGTCTCAGCTTGCAGAATTTTATAAAGGAAGAGGTATATCTATTCAACATATCAGAAAGCTCTTCTCTATTTGTGTGATTCAGCTGAATACTTGTAGCTGATTCTCAGGCTCTATTTCTCATATAGTTCCTGTGTTTTAAAGTTTTAATCATAAACTATTCTAGATCCTTTTCCTTTTCTTTTTCCTGTTCCTTTCCTTTCTTTTTTTTACTTTGGAGTGTCATTTGAACTTAAGCCAGTTACTTTGCTGTTATATAAATGTTTAGTTTTTACTCTCCAAACTATTGCTGAACTCTGGAGATACCCACTATCAGTCCTTGTCTAAGCAGTCTCATCCACCTGATTAAAAAGCTTTATGAATTGTATTCAGATTTCCAAGAATCAGTAGTCATTTAACTAAAATATAGAGTGCTATTTACATTGTGCTTTTAAATTCAAGTACAGATATGACCTTTTATTTTCTTATATTACCCTCATTAAGTTACTCTCATTAACTTTACCCTTAATTCTCACTTTTAGAGGTAGCAAAAAGTAAAAGTAATTTAACTCCAAAAATCACCCCCCAAAAATCTAAAAAAAAAAGCCAGTATCTTACGCTTTTTACAGTCAGGTGGAAATTACATTTCTTGCCCAAACCCTTCCAAACAGTTTTCACACTACAGAAGTTTAGAGAATTTTCAATAAATAGGTAGAAATTTTATACATTTGAAACCCCTATAAGGCCTCCACAGGAACTGACATTAACAATGAAATTTGAACTCTTTTTTTTTCTCCTAAACTTTTTTTTTTAAGTGGGTCTATTCCACCTTTTAAGTACAAGATGCTCTAAGTTTCACCTGATTTTTCTTTTAACTGTATAAACTGTGAAGCAGTAAGTTCCCTGAGAGCTCACAGAACTCAAGAGTTCAGTGTTTCTGAGAGGTTTTACTTGTTATGAGTTAGAAATTTCCCATGATTTCCATAGTTACAGTATCTCATTTTCAATCAGGCCTCAAAGAATTGCAGCTATTTCCTGCAAATTCAGGGTGTGATGCCTTAGTGACTAGAAACGACCTCAAAGCAATGCTTTATTTCAGCATAAAAGGTAAGTAAATCATGATTAAAGTGATATTCTGTATCCACTAACTGATGTACATCATGGTTTTGACAATGTTCACTAAGAACTGAGTAAAACAACCTAAAAATATGGACATTTTGATCCAGAGACATTTACTATGATACTTTCCACGTCTGCAAAGGGAAAAGATCCACTATAATAATAATGTCAGTATTTTTTTGTCTGCTGCTCTCAATGCTTTGCTACCCATGGAGTACAAATTAATTTTTCCTTGCTAAAGGCTGGCAGTTTAATTAAAAAAACACAGCAGGGAACTTGTGCTTGTGAAGCCATGATTGATGTCATTTCATGTGACACTGTAAGTGGAGAGTTCTTGTGTCCCTCATACTGTACCTCAGCCAGCAAATCCAGAAGTCTCTTGAAGTCACTGGAAAGTTTACAAAGCTCATCCTCTGTCTCTTTGGCCTCCAAATCAGGACACAATGTGGTCAAAACAGCAAGTCTAGATTTCAGCCAGCTGTGATTTTCTCCATGCTTGTGAATATGCTTCCTAATTTCCTACAGAAGAAAAATCAGAACATATTTTCTTCAAATAAACAAAATACATCAATAACTGACATTCATGGAATCAGTTCAAAGATTGGTAGTGTAAACACACTACTTTTCTTTTCTCTTGAAACATTAGAAATGGAGTATTCTTCTATTTGCATACCCTATCAGATTCTGCTCCAGTCAATGACTAAAATTTTGCACTTCTTCCACACGCTTGACTCCACTAATAATTAGACTGTTCTTTAGTAAGTAGTGGAGTACTTTTCCCTCAAAAACATTTTTACTTACAGATAGAAGGCAGGTACCACATATATGTTTTCCATTTATTGACCATATTTCTTAGTTGAAATTTAAATACAAATTACTGACTTCCCAAATACATAATTTCATGCACTATAAAGATTTGTGTAATTTTTTTTCCTATTTAAATATCTTTTTTTCCCCACATCTTTTCACCCAGTAGTTCATTTGAATCTTTGTGGCAGTGCTGATGAGATGTTGGCAGCAGTGAAACTACATGAGTAAATCTGACTTTTTGAAGCAGGAGCACCCATTAAGCTAAAGATCTATCAGTTTTATCAAGGTCATCCTAATAATGTTTCTCCATATAGTTAGATTCATAACCTCCTCATGAATTTCAGATAAACACCTACAGTATTTAATTACTCCTAGTATGTGAAATTTAAAAAAAGGGTCAATTAAGAAAGAAGGGTCAAGTTGAGTCCCAAGTGACACAATAAATTGTTGCTTAAAACTAATGTAACTAACTCAATCTTCAGCTATTCCATCACTCTGTTACCAGTCACCAGTACAAAACTGAATGGTAAAATATTTTTTCCTCCTCTGTTATACTACTGTAGAAGAGAATTTTTGCAATAGAACATTTCCTGAAATTTAAGTAATTAAATGTAAGATCATTCAAAAACCTGCAATCCAGAAGTTTTTGCTTTTCTCTGAACAGCACTTTTAACTCTGCATGCAATATGATGAGGGTCAAATATTAATTCTATCTGCCCCTATATTTTTAATGTTCTAAAGGAAAAGGGACCTGTCACTCTCCAAATTATTAAAAGTAAGAATTTCTGACACACTTCACTGTAACGTGCAACTTTCTCTTTATGTTTTTAAGAATACTAGGAATCAACAGAGCTACTATGGTCTCTGTAGTAAAACAGCTGCTCTACTTTGGAGTAGAATTTTATCCAGAGTCCCAGTAGCAATGACCATGGCTCTTTCAGAATATAATCTAAGGGCTCACCCCTACGGATGCTTTACACTGCTTGTATTTGGCAGTATCATTAACATTTTCCTTTATCTTCTTTAGTTCTCTTTCTGTTGATGAAATCCAATTTGCCAATTCAGCAAATCTGAAATAAGACATCACAGGATGAAAAAAAAAAAAAAGAAAAAGAGAAAGGTTAGACAAAACTTGCCACCACGAAACAATGACCTCTTAAGTGTAAGCAAAATATTACAAAATCTACTCGAAGCCCCACTATAATTTGTGGAATTACTACTTAGAGTATAGTTTTCTACTTGAAGCTAAGACCACAGTATCATTTTTTCCATGGTACTCATCTATGATGACACATAGAGGAGTGACCATGCATAAGGCTCTGCAAGACCCAGGTAGGAATTGAGGTGACACCTGCTCTTATAGCCCTTCCAGGTGTCCGAGTGTTCTGTTAGCTTTATGTATGTGCTGTCTATCTGGGACTTCAGATCCTTCAGGATTCGTTGGCTGCTCTCCAATGTACCCCTCACTGGATCAGAAACTGGCAGTTTTTGGCACAGCTCTTCAATTCGTTGTAGCCTTTTCTCACACAGGTGGTAAGATCCCTTATCACCGAAGAACAGCTGATGGGAGACGAAGCAGAAAATTCAGTAAAGATACCAACTGGAAGAAATCACGAAGCACATCTAGATATTTTTCATAAACTACTAAATTAAAATAAATTTTTTGGTTAAAGACCTCAAGAATTGATCTGACATAAGCTGGACACAAAGAGTTTGGTGGCTTAGGAGTCAGAACTTCTGTTTATTATTGACATGGAAATATGTTTCTGTAAATGCCCCCAGGGAGGCATGTAACTCATACCATGTGCTCCTTGATCATTCTTTCATTGCCTTCTCTTGATAACACCTTGTTCTGTCGAGCTAGTTCAGCTTTGCACTCCTCCACCGTCACCAGGAACTTGCTTTTCTGTACTTCAATTTTCAAGTGGATCAAATGATATGGGGCTTCTGTTTGAAGATCCTACACACCCACAGGGGCAACAAAAAAGCATGGAGGTAAAACAGTGCTCCCAGTACTTCAGTGTAAATTTGCTACACATAAATAGCCTAAAACCTGATAATATAGAAAATAAAACATATATGTTCATGAAACTGGCTTGTCCGTATTCACTTTGTTACCAATGTCATAGATTTATGTAAAGATCCTAAGTGGCCACAATGTGAATGTTTGAGGCACATTACACAGACCTCTTCATTCTTGGCAAGATATAGCAAATATTTCCTGTCTAAAATAGTGTTCACAACTGCTTCCAGAGGTTTCTGCCTGCCTGCCTGCCTGCTAGTGAGACCCCTCATCCATCACTCCAGCTTTGACCAGCAACATGCTGTAGCAGGCAAAAAATTCCATAGCAGGTGAGCAAAGTTAGTCCAGTTGTCAGAGTCTTTGGCAAGAAGACACAATTTAAGCTGATAGCCTCATATCTTGCAAATTTTTTTTGTTTGGTTGGGAAAGTAATCATCCAACATCAGCAAAATGGAAAAAAAGCTAGCATCTATTCTCAAGAAATGTTCTTAACACATGTGTCATTATGGCTCTAGGTAGTGGGGAAAGATAAGGTTTTGTAATTAATTTCTCACATTTCTTGATTTTACTTAAGAGGATTTTTTCAAGAGGCTCTTTGTAGATGTAGCAGTATCTAATATTGTAAAATTCTTTTTTCCAATTACATGGGAAGCCAAGTAATACATTTTTTTTCTTTCATTTTAAATATTTTTCAAGGTCATACAGAAACTTTCCAAAAACTAAGATTTACAATATCCAGAGATGTCATTCACTAACCTTCCACTGCCTATGGAGTTTCCTCACAGCTTCCTGCAGGCTGTGCTGCTCTTGTTCTGGGAGGATGTCAGTAAGTTCATCACATGCTTTCAGAAAGGCATTTAGGACTCTCTGATCCAACTGGTTAAAAAATTCCTGAAGTGGAGGTAGAAAGTGAGAAGGTGAGAAGATGAAGCTGGATAGGGATATGCCAACATTAAGTTCCCTAACACACTCCCTAAGTTTCAATGTTACTTCTGTTCTATTGAAGAACTGACATTTGAATTAAGAAAATAACTATTTCTAGCCACTCAAAGTCCAGAAAATTAATTTATTCTCAGCCAGTACACTAAGTTAGTGTTTTAACAAGAATATATTTCAAAGCTACATGCATAAGTTATGGTTATGATACAGACACAGATATTAATCTAAAAAAAAGAGCAGTGGATGTCTGAGATTGTCAAAATACAGTGTTCTAACTCTCAGTGGTTCTAAAACCCCACCCTAATTTCTACAGGGTTTTTTCACCTTCTGGTTGCTTACATCCAATCTTACATCAGTAAGAGAGCTGATCATTTTCCTTTTTGTTTTTCAGTCTTAACATTAGTTTGATCTGATCTGTATAACTTCAACATGTGCAAGAAATCCACATGAATTTTAGAATTAAGTAGGCTTTTATGTCATGCACTCAAAGATTTCCATGAGGAAGGTTCAGAGAATTTACTCACGCTATGTTTCCTGAGAAGTTCTTCAGGATTTCCTTTTTCTTTTAAGCAACAATTGGCAATCTGTATTACTTTCTCCAGTTCTGCTCTAGACTCCTCAAATTTCTTCATCAAACGGCTATTTGCTTCTATGTTTTTTCTCCACTCACCAGCTTTCCTGACCATATTCTGAGTTACAAGCAAAGAAAATGAGCTGGCACTTTCACACTGAGTTGTATTTGCTCTCTTTTACCATGACCTTACAAAACATGCATTTAATTTGTGTCACTCTTTTAAATATATGCTTTTCACCATGCTTCTCATGCTCCCGTTTTCCCAATTTTTAATACTGAGGCTTGTGCTAATGTCATCATTCAAATAAAAATTAGTAGATTAGAGGTCTCTGGTATTTTCAGAATGTCTCTACCCTTTGATTAATGAGTTTCTTCCTTAAAGCCTGCTTTCAAATGTAAAGCACCTGGTATGATTAGAAGCTTTCTATTTAATTTTTCCTAGTATCACACTGCTTCCCCCCAACACAACTCAAAGTGGGGGTGGGTTGACCCATGGATCCAGCCAGTTCCATGCTACAGTTCTTCTGACCTGGAAGAGGTTTTTATGATTATCACACTAGTACATCAGAGAAGTAACCAGGCACAAAGCTGCTCAGAAGACAGCAAATTTTGTGGTTTAGTTGCTGAAATCCTCATTTTGCAACCTTAGTCACAGCTCTTCCATTAGTCTGTTTTTCAGTCCATCCCAGTGCACTGCAATACTCAGTGGTTACAGTTTCATGAGTAAGTTAAGAAAACTTACCAAGAGACAGGAACAGTTCAGCACTTGAACTGCAAAGTACTTCCAACATTGCTCACTCTACACCCACTTCACCACCCTCAAGGATTACAAACCTCAGCGTAAGAAATTTTAGTGAGTTTACCCAGAGAGCTAATCAAATCTGTAATTCTCAAATTAAACATCCTGCTAAATCTTTTTAAAGTTTTCTGATAAAAATATCTGCAGAGTAATAGAATCGTATAGAGATGCATTCTTTACATAAATTTTCCAGTTTCCAATATTTATACTCTAGAAACAGAGTAACTAATGTTGAACATGGTAAATTTACCGAGTTCCAAGTGGATCTGCTTCTGCTACAACAAGCTAAACTTAAATAATTATTTCTGCATTATAAATCAACCACAACTTATCTTTAGGCACACTCAACAAAATACAATATAAATTTCAAAATCCACCTCTCAGAGAGAGCTATTTACTGACAGGTGATTTTATGCAGTTTAAAATTCATCTTGGATAGCTTCATACTGAACAAAAATTGGCTGAAAATAAATGTAATGGAACCACTTATGTGGAGATATGACTCTAAGACAGTCACAGAATATCCTGTTTGAACAGACACATAAAGATCATTGAATTCATCTCTGGCTCTACACAGGACAACCCCAAAAAATCACACCAGGTGTAATGGCTCATTTCATGTTAGAGTGGGGCTAGACTGAGGCTGAACGGCCCCCAAAATAGCACTACTAAGTAATAATAACAACAGGTAATGGGGAGTATAATCCAAAGGCCATATCTTTTCATTAAGCAATGAAATATATTTGCAACTTTCTATATTCACAACCCACTGCATTTTCTGAGGAAAGACAAATCCCAGCAATAGTAGCATATGCAGAAGCTTCCATCTTTCATGCTTGGTGTGAAGGGGAATGTGTGGGAATATAGAAGCAAATGATTGGCCAAGATAATAAAGTCAGGAGAAACAAAAAACAGTGTAGCCCTAACAGTAGGATTTCAAGTTCATCCATCCAAAGGGTCCTGAGAGATGTGAAAGTTCTCTTAAGTCTCAGGTTCCTCTGTGGCAGGCTCACCTCTGAACAAGTGCATGGAGAACATGACTGTCAGTCCCCTGACCACTTATTACCTGATAAAGACAAATCTTTCATTAATAACGTGACATCAGAGAGGAGAGTTACCCAGGACTGTAGGTACAGTAGGATGGATCAGCTGCATACAAATAAATTTTCAGAAACATGCACCAAGGTATGGCGTTTTTACCTGAAAAGTAAGCTGAACCTGTGTAACTTTCTTCTGAAATATTGACTGATGGAAATGCTGTAACACTTCAGTCGAAGCCATACACTGAAGGATACTCTGACTATTTCTCTCAATCAGGGACACATCTTTCTTGCAGTTTTCTTGATAAGCTACCAAATCCTGAAAGAAAAAAACATATATCCACCCTGGCCAGGGACAAAGACGAGAAACATGGGGCAAAATAACAGGAAGATGCTTTTCGACAGTAAGGACAAAAGGGATGAGGTCAACGACCACAGCAAAAAGACTACACAAAATATTATATGGAATAACACAGATGACACAACTTCCTTCTTGAATGCAAAGTCCTGTGCCCAAACAGATCTCTAGCTATTCATAAAACAATACACAGACATGTGCCCAAGCCCTTTGGGTAACTGTAGAGAATGTGGGTCAATACCTTGATCTGTGATTAAATTTAATGGTATTTCTACATTTATTGTACAGCTATAAGTAACCAACAGTGACATTAAAAGACAGGAATGACAGCTCTCAATAGCAGGTTGAGATCTCAACCTTCCCTGCGTTTTGACAAATTAATCCTTCATGACAGCTTTTGGAATTCACATTTCATTATAAACCGCATTAAATAATGAGAAATATACTTTAAAAAAAAGAGAGAAAAAGAAAACATGCATGAAGTAGCATATGCTGATAAAAGATTTTAAAAACCCCATTTTCATTTAACTTTTGAAGTGTTATACTGCAATGCACTTCAAAGAAACCACTTTTCCAAACCTCTAAGAAACTTCCATATTTGTCCAACTAGAGAAGTTTCTGACCATGATTTTTCATCTGCTTAATAAAAAATCAGATATATTTCTTGTACTTCAGTCCAAATTCCACTAGATTAAAAAAAAAAAAATCTTATGTTTACTCCTGCGATTGAAACCAAGGACATTAGATAGGAAGGTAAGTTTCAACCTTTTTATATTTATGCCTATCTGAATTTAGGATAAGACTCCATCTGTTGCCTGAATATGAAGAAATATCTGCTCAGCATATAGAGTTGCAATTCAAACTGTAAATACTCAGAGGCAGCAGACCTTTGTAAGATGTTTTTGAAACTTACTTGGGCTTTTTGTTTAAGAACAGTTGTGGGTTGTGCTTCAGGATCCAGGATAGAAATTATTTCATTTACTTTTTCAAGAGATTCATAAAAGTGTGTGATTTGTTTCTCCAGTTCTTCCAGTGGAGACAGCAGACGTTGGCATTCATACAGCAGGGCACAGCAATACTCCTTAACCTTTTGGTCAAGAAAAACAGTAATTGAAAAAGTTGGAAAAATCAGTAAATAGCAACTTTTTCTGCATGTAGGTTTATAGAGTGGTTACCTGCTCTGTTTTAAGATAGAGCAGCCCTGATCCTGTATTACTTCTTAAATAAAAGACTATTAAATTTAAGATGGTAATCTTAGAATTTAAGAGAAGTAACACCTTCTCCACCCTGAATCAATCTATTGTTACAACTATGTACTCGTTCAAATGCATATATGTGAGAATTTATGTTCAACAGCCTACAACATGTAGGGAAAAAAGTATTCTGCAACCTTGCTCAGCTGCTCTTTGATTCGTGTCAAAGTGCCCAGCATTTCATTCGCTTCCTCTTGGGAAACTTCTTTTGTAACAAGTTGCGTCGTTCTCGAAACCGCTTTGTACTGAGCGTCCATTGCAGGCAATTTCTGCTTAATACTCTGAAAGAAGTGTTTAAAAAGTATTTCAACAACAGTATTTATGCACTCATGGGAAATAAATGACTGATACGTGATCTATATTCTAATTATCAATTATCTTCATCAGTGCTATTAGTGAACATTGGATCATATTTGAAATGCATGAAAACTGAGCCAGAGAGTAGCACCTGACTCACCTGAAGGTGACTTGAAACTACAAAGAAAGAAATATCTACTGACACAGTGTTTTGGAAATGTGCTCTAAAAATGTCACGAATTATACATATTTTAGATACATTTAGACACAATTATATATACTTTAGATATAGCTGAAATCAGACAAAGAAAAAGCACCACTGGTAAAAAACCCCAATTAATAATGGGAATGCATAATAAAATAATTTTACGCTATCAGAATTAAATAGCTGCAAGTTTCTTTCTTTTGAAGGAGGAAGAAAGAAACAAAAGGAAGATACTTACTTCTAAATCTTGTATAAAAATTTTGACATCATGAAAGGACACTTCTACAGGGTTTGAAAATTTCTTATTGCTTCCTTCAATAAAAGCTGTCAAATGGGCCACACCATCCACATATTCCTTCCTCATTTTGTCCAGTTCATCTGCTCGAGCATACTAAAAAAATAAAGAAAGTTTAAAAAAAAAAGAAAAAAACAAACAAAAACTCCCACCCTAAATTAGATACCCAGTAATGATTTAAGAGAATTCGGGTGTTTTCAGGCCCATTGTTTGCTGGAAGAAGTATATTCATTGAAATAAAATGTAATGGAAACTTGTCTTCTAAACTCATCATCTGCACTAGTTTCAGTAGTAATGATGCTAAAATGAACAGCATGCATACAGAAGGTCAGCCTCTTTCAAGGTCTGGGGAATGCCACACTCTGTTTCTACCCTAGAAACAACAGTTCAATTAATTTCTCACTACCTACAGTAACAATTTTGAAAATTCAGCAAAGAGAATAGAATATGAAACACTCAGAAAAGCTAAAGGATAAGGGAAATCCTAATAAAGAAATGCTGGCCGGGGGAAGGGGAAACACATGCCTTAAAAAGTAGAAAGAGTTGTGTGACAGAAATGGTGAAAAAGGCAGTGAGGAAAAAACCCACATAGCCAGCATATGAAAGAAGCTGCATAAGTAGGGGAAGAGACATTTGCATCAGTGAATCACCCTAAATAGCATCAGTAAGTAAAGCTTGAGAACATTCTTGTCAACAGTCTGGCAAAGTTACAATAAAAGAGAGACAATCATTACTTCCTTTTCCTTTTAACTTGACTGCATAGGAGATAATAATGCCAGTAAAGAAAACAGATTCTGTACCTTCAAACAGGCAACTGCTATTTAAAATCACTGAAAGGGGACAATGTTAATAGATGTATAATGACTACACCAAAGATATTTTCTAACGTGTTTATGATGTGTGAAATAGTTCTGTGTAATTAAGATCACATCTTCCCTTTGACTTTCAAAGATCAAATATAGAAACAACGATTCTTTTTGTATCAGCTGAATCTTTCACATGAGGTGAAAGGTAGGTTTATTCATTTACTATCAGAGCCTGTTTGTAGGCAAGATAGAAGAAAAGTCTGACCAAAATGGGGAAAACATTTAGTTCATTAATCATTGTCTCTGCTTATGGTTGCAGTACAATAACTGGAAAGAGCTTCATCAAAGAGTAGTGAAAATAATAACTTTCATCATTTTCACTGTTTATCTTTACAGAGCTTTTACAATACCAATAGTTGCTGAAAACCGGTAATTTTCTTCATAGAACAGTAGAAGTTAAGTATAAATAACATTCTCTGTCTCAAGACAGATGACCATAATGAAAAACTACAGTTTTTACTAGTTGAAAATGTCCCTTCACACCCCCCCAGAATAGCTGTATAACCAAAAAGGTAAATAAAGGAAGAGCCCCGATAAAATAAAATTATCTCAGGGAGTAATTTCTAATTTAAAAACTGATGAAGAGTTAGGCACTTTAGGAAGTTGTCCTATAGTCCTGCAAACAGGGCAATCTGTCTTGCTTGCATGGAAATGACAGTAAATATTTAAAAGTAACAGGGGTAAAATCACTTACCTGCTTAACTTGCATAAACAACTCTCTCCATCTTCCATTTAGCAACAGAAGCTGCTGTTTAAGATCTCTGGAAATGGTCTCATCACATGTTTCAATCAGAAAGTTACCAGCATCATTCATGGCCGTGTGCTGTTGGATCCAATGAGGTAAGTGCCGGAAGAAATCCTGAAGAAAATAAAAACACAGTTCCAAACCCCTCCAATTAATCTTTATTTTAAATCACAAAACTAAAATTTAATCACCCGCTTATGACTCAATTAAAACTTGCTGAACAATTATCCTCTGAAGCTCTTCACACCAAATATGCCATAATAGAATTTAATGTCTGTGAACATAACCTGTGAAATTAAAAATTACTGCCAGTTTACTTACAGCTCATTTTGCTCCAGTGAGTGGCTTCAGTGAAACTAATGAAACTCCTCCGTTAGAGAAAGCTCCATAGCTGAAAATGCTGTTAGGGCTCATGTATTTTCTGTGTCATCCTTAAACACTACAGGCTGGTAAGCAACCTGGGCCATACACAGGCTGTGGAGAGGTCCTTCCCCTGCTGTGAACCACAGGCAGCTTTCCAGGGTATGGCATCCCAGGAGACCTGTGAAGGCTGATTCTTTATCACTGCTTCCTGCCATCTCAGAGCAGGTGAGCACAGAGGGGAAAGGGATGGCTGTCAGTGACTCTGTCCCCCTCACTGAGGCAGCCTAACAGGCTGTATGCATCTTGTAAGCAGGTACATGATTATAAACTGGTAGGGAGGACAAAGACCAATTCCCTCCATTCCTTTTCTCTCTTCTAGACCATGGGCAATTTTTCCTAAGACAGGTATCCCTGGGCTCTATGGCTCCAGCTATACCAGTAAAAAAACCTGGACTCAATCACTGTCTCACAATCATCTGCATCCTCTCTGACAGGGCTTTGGTTCATCTCTGCCACCCTTCTCCCAAACAACACATAATCCAAGGAATGGCACAGTCTGCTCCAAACAGACTGGATCATGAGGGCACCTTCTTTCAGGGGAGGAATGATCAGAAGGATTCAAGGTGAACCTGCTACCTGGTCCTCAGGATTTAGGAGGGGGCAGTTATCCATTTTGTTTATGACTCTCAATCTACCCTGTAATTTCAGACCAACTCACCTTCCAGTGACTGTCCCATTCAATCCTTTGCTCAATGGCACACGTGAAAAATTCCTAGCCAACCACACTGTCAGTCATTCCAAGTTTCAGAGCTACAGTTCTGAAACTATATTTGTCAGAACTCATCCATATATAAAAAAACATTCAGATGCAATTGTAAAGAAAGTCAAATGGTTGAATATTGGTCAAAATTCTTAGAGCGAATTGAACAAAACACAATGTTTCAATTCCTAAAGCTGAGATCAAGAGTATTCAGGTGCTCTGTACTGATGTATCAGGGAATAAATTTAATCACCTCAGTCAATTGCATCTGCAATTTGAATCTTTTTCCATTTGCAGTGGAGCAACCCCCTTGCTTTGTACAAAGGCTAAACTTTCTGAGCACATCCAAATGAAATTAAGTCTACTGAATCTGGCACTGGTCAGCTTTCCACTGGTCAGGCTCACTAGAGGTCAAGAAGAAAAGAGCACATGGAGTAAACCACTCACATTCTTATTTCCACACACAAACCATTACCTTCTGCACCCCTGGCTGGGGAGTCTCTCCATTTCAGAAGCCAACCTAAGCATGTGTTAAATTTAAACAAATTTGGGAAGCACATCTCATTATCAATTTAAACAATGCAGCTCTTTCTAAGGAAGTCACCACATGAGACACAGAAGCTCTCTAATACCTTTTGGATACATCTGTGTGAGAAAAGTGTGGGAGGGTGCAGTTAGAATGAAATTATTATGGAAAGTGCTTAAGAGGTATTGGAAGTAAACAAAGGAGTTGTAGAAGGAACAGTTGGAAAAATCCAAGTGCATACTTGGGGTTTTTTTGCAAGATCTGAAGTGCTACAGGTTCACAATAAGTTTTCTGAAAACAGAAGCCAATGAGAAAGCCAAGAGGCCACTTTCTTTTCAAAAAAGAACAGTGGTACGTGCTGGTCTGGAAATGATACAGAGATAATGGAAGGAAGAAAGCATGACAGCATGATGAAGGGCTGCTGTGGTATTTGCCCGGGATAGAATATAAAGGCTTTAAGTAATACAGGTTTGGAAATGAGCAACTTTATATCTTATTACTGGTATCTTTGTGGGTTTACAGAAAAAATATTTTGAAATGCTTAAAAATGTTTTATGCCATATTCCAAACAATAGTTATCTTTCACCTGATATTCCAGATGTTTTTTCATGGCTGTAAGATTATTAATTTTAAAAACATCTATAAGAATTGATTTTGGTTTGAATGATCAAATGTTAAAACTGCTACATCAAACCTATCCTTTGAACTAAGTGAAAACATTATTGCTGTGGAGTGCTAAATTCAACATTAAAAGTAGAAGTAGCTTCTAAAATATGTATCTCAGTCTGCAGGCAGATTATGCTACCACTCTGTAACATTTAACAGGTTTGAGCCAATGTATTTTTAAGGAGAAATGAGCATTTTTGGAAGAATAAAGCTTCGTGCTTAAGGCTTTCAACAAGCTCTTTTGTAATTTTTGAAATCATATATCAGAATGAAAAGAATTACTAGTTGGATTTATGTTAGAAATCAAAAGCAAGTATATACTGTATGGTTATGTTCAAATTTCTGCTCTGAAAATCTTTAAAGATAAAGTTACATATCTGATCAGAAAAGTAAATGTTTTGATTTTATTCATATACATGGATTTAAGAACATTTAATTTTAAGAACTGTCCAGTTACTTACATTAAACATACACCAGTATCTAAGATCAGCCTGATCAGCAGAAAGTCATCCTTCCTGCCCAGTAATAATTGTTTGAATCTATCTTAAGCTAGATCGATTTTTTCACAGGTTTATTTTTATTTAAAAAGTGTATTCCATTATTTTACATCAGTTTAAACTAACAAAATTTAACAAAAATTACACTGCTCTTTCATGTAACATGAAATGCTCCTTCCTGACCTGATGTCTGTCGTCTTACAACCCATGAGAACCCTACTTTAGTGTTAAGAGCTGCTACATTGGGATCAGGTGCAAACTCAGCATCTATTAGATGCAGGGCTATTCAAGTCAATTCAGGTTATTCTTGAAGGTTTACAAACTTAATTCTTAGTGCTTCAGTACTCTAACATTACAACAGAGACAGAAAAATACAGAAGAACTATCTTTATAACTGCAGGTCCCCAAAATCAATTGTCTAAAAGATTTCTGAAATGCCAGGGAAATGGATTAATTAATCACCCATCAAATATAACAACACCTATTAATAATACTGCTCTTTGAAGGTAATGTACTGAAATCTGTCATCTGGAAGAATCAGTGGAAGTGTCATTATAGGCAGTCCATGATTACTCACTTTGGTGTCAAGAGCTGTATTTGCCTTTGAGTGAATCATGCAACATTCCTACCTCTGGAATCATGTAACATTCCTATCTCTGAGCAATGCTGCTGCCCTTTATCCATGTCAAGATGCCTCTAGCCATGGTACCATGATGGTGCCTTCCTTCACTGTGTGCATATGTATTTGCCTTTAGATGCTACACTAGCAAACACTGACACTCCCATGATGAATGGAGACAGGATGTCCAAGTCTGAGCAAAACCTAAGCAAATGCAAAAAAATATATAATGTTTCACAGTTTACAAAATAGCCAGATGCATATGCTGCTAGTGCATACCTTTTTGGAATGTTCAGGCTGATTCAGCATTTTTTCAGCATCTTCAAGCCAAGCTTGCAGACCTGCCACAGTGCTGCTGTATCTGTCCCAATTAGCGATCACTTCTTCCAGCATGCTTCTTACACTTCTCACCTCCACTGAGAGGTTCCTCCACTGAGCTGTGGTATCACTCATGAATTTCATCACATTCTCAACTTCTTCCACTGAGATACAGGAAAGGCATTGATTATTTTGTTTCACTACTATTTCTGTAAGGATTAACTTTATATTACGCTTATTCACTCTCATCAGGGAATTATATTTTACTGTAACTTCTATTTTCAGTGGGCTTTTATATATGAATGTTCAGTTCACAGCCCAATTTTAGCACAAGATCATGACTGAGAAATTAAATGTGTGAATTAAAGACTTAGGAAAGTTCATAAAATGAATGCTAAATTAAAATAGTCACACTGCATATTGTGTGTGGTGTTCTTTTCAAATTTGCAATAAAAGAAAGCAAGAGACAGGCTTGCCTTAAAGAAAGCAGAAAATGAGAGTTGTGTAATACAAAACCACATATTATGTCTACATTGAAAAGCATGGAATGAAATTCTCATCTTCCTTCCACGACTTTGAAACCAAACTGCTGCTAATTTCTGCCATTTAACTTTTAGTATTTTCCACATGGCAAGAAAGGAACAAATGTGTCCTCATTCCAGAAGAAAAACAGAGAAGAAAAAAGGTCAGGCAAATGCTTAGACTTCATAAAATATGCAGAATATAGTTGTTTTAAAGAGTTTTTAGCTAACTTAAACTGCTATTGCTGAATTAATGTATGTCAGTACTTGTTCTTTAGAAAAGAATTTGTTACTGGATTTTATTAATAGCATTGAATAAATCTGTGACTTCTGTTCTTTGTAAGAATACCTTGTAAAAAAATGTTTACTTTTGTGAAATTTGTGTCACTATCAATTTAAATTTCACAACGAACAAAGCTATCCATTTTCTCCCCCTCTTAGCAGCAGCTGCAACAATCCTCCACAAACTGTAACACCACTGTTACAGATTAAAGAGATCTCATGTTTGTAATTATCTAGGTCAAATATTGCCCTCGAATCCTCACTGAACTCAGCAGAATTCAAAAATGACAGGAGGCAGCTGTTGAATCAGCTACACATTTTTTCTCAAGTAAATCCATACTACAACTACCATTTGAGTTCCTCTTGCAGGTTTTCAAAATTAATTAAGAACCTCCAATAAACCAAGGGATCGCTTTGCAACTACGATACTGGGACCAACTCCCTGTTTGTCTTTTTCTTAAGCCAAGACAGGGAACATTTCCAGGCACTAGACCATGGTTTTCCCTACTCCTAATTTGGTTTCTGTCACAATTTTTTAACCCAAATTAACAACACTGAAATAATACAAGAGTTAGCATGGACAACGGGCTTTTCCCAGGAGGAAGTCTGAATATGACCAGCCTCCTCTGGAGATTCAGAGGCAGCAGGAGGGCAGGCTGCTCTGGACCAGGTGCCTGCATGCTAGAGAATATGTGAAATTGCTACCAGAGGCTGTAGTCTGGGGGTGAACAGCTTTGCTGCATGGAAGAAACCAATATTAGGAGATATTTTTAGAGGATGCCTATATCTAGAGATTAAAATGTTGTTCCAGTGACAAAAGAAATACAGACATTTACCTGAGCCATTTGCTTTGGCATACATTTCAGCTGCTCGTTTCAAGATCTGGTAAGTAACTTCATACTGCTCAAAGAACTTACTATTTTCAATAACAGACTGAAAAGAAAAAAGAAATGGTAACAGATAAAATAAAGATGGGTATTGAGAATAGGAATATTTTCTATGAAATTACATCATGATACTGATGACAATATTTTATTTCATTATTCCTCCATTCAACGTATCATCATTATAAAACAATATTTTAATGATCATAATTAAAAAATAGCATATAAATTCCACCTTTTCAAATTAAAGGTACAACAGAGTATATATATCACTACAAATACAGATTTATTTACTCTCCCCATGGAAACGTTATTTAAAGTTTTCTTGTTTGCTGTCTTGCTGGAAGTCACTAGCATATGATACTTAGAATGTGCAGAAACTGAGTAATTAATTTACAAGTTATTTAATGAAAACTGGTTTAGGCTCAAGTCTAAGTAGAATAATTTAGTAAAAGAGAAAATTTCTTTCATATAGGTCACCACAAAAATCAAACCCAGTTGTTCCTGTATTAAGCCTTTGCAGAAAGACAGGTTACACTTTAATAGATGAAAAGCTTTTATTCTTCCATTTTTCTTTATCTCCTTTGCAACTGGCAAAGAGCAAGATCATGGAAACAGTGCACAAAGAGATGCTGTTTTTCCAAAGTGTGACACAGTGCTGTTCCTTTGTGAGTGATGGTTTAGCTCTGTGATGTGTTACAGTGCGATGAATAAATTATCTGGAAATATTTTGGTAAAGAAGTTATGCCTCTGACATTTATGTCTCCTTATCCCTTATGGCAAATGAAACTAACCTTTGTTTACATATCTTTCAGAAATGTTATTTCCTTTAGGTGTAATACATAATTCTAGCACTACATTATGCAAGTACATTATATCTTGCATTTCCAGTTAAAACAGGAAGAGAAAGGTAGAGTTTGGAATGGTTCTGTAATTTATGCTACATCTGATCCCTCCTCAGCTACAGATTGCAAAATTAGGGAATATGCCCCACATATGTCTATACAAGCTTTGGAATGCCAGAATAGACAAAATCAGATAAGTGTGATTTTGATTAAAACAGATTTCAAACGAAGTCCAAGCTCAATGTATTTTGAACAGGAGAATCAGATCTTGTGTGTTCATCAACTCATATTATATAACATGAAAAAGCATTAAAGAACTTATTCTGCCAGCCAGTATATATCTAACACCATTCTATTTAAAACCCTTGACAGTTGCTGTGTCAAGTTACAACAGTTATCTAGTATGTAATTTAGAATCGTGTTTATAACCAAGGAAACTAGAAGTCAAGAACAATCAGAATTTTCCTCTGTTCTTCTGTTAAAACAAAATCTGCCATGTATGAAGATCTACAGGCTTTATCATGAATTATGTGACAGACTCATGACTTTCAGTTTTGCCAAACCCATAGAGACATTTTAATCTGAACCAAAACCTCCAAGACTTCATATGAAAGAGCAAAAAAGATTTACATAACACTGATCTCAAGAGCTATCTGAAATATTTTGAAAATTTAAACTGATTAATATTGTCTCCCATCTGACAAGACTCCTTGAAGAAAATAAGCAGCTTTCCCAAATCAATAGCATATGATGCTAAAAAAAGTGCTAACACAGCAGTGTTAAAACGCAGTCCCATGGGTTAAAATCCATGGATAACTGTACCTAGTATCTCCATTACAGTGGAGAATTTGGTACAGCATATTATTAAGGTTGATAGTGTACAATCTGTGCTGACCTTTACTTCTGGTGTATGACAGAGGGGTGAAAAGACGGTAAGATTAAATAAAAACCACCACTTTTATTTTTAAGCTCCAGTACATAAATATTTTCCAGGCATATGTTCTATCCAGACCCTAATTACGCATGTTCCTAGAATGCTGACATTCCCCAGTCTGTTTTGGCAGACAAACACACTTACATTTTCATCTCTGCTAATATAGGCACTGACTATAAGGTACTGACTACGGCTTTCCTGCGTCAGACTCCCAGTATATTGGAAGAGTAACACTTGTCTCTCAGTCCAAGAAAACTGGTCCCAGGTAAGCCAAAGCAAATAAATTCTCTTTCCATCACACCCTGAAGGAGCCAGAAGTCAAGGCCATCAAGAGATCTATTTATCTTCCTGTCCTGATTTCCTCATTTTGATGTTATACAGTTTCAAAAATTATACAAGGAAACATTTTCCTTCCCTATAGACCACCTCAGCATCAGTGGTCTGAATTACAAGAACAATTGAGGCACTTGAAAATTAATATGCAAATTAACAACTTCATGTTCATTTTAAAGGAATAATAATAATAAAGTCACCAGAAATGCCCCGAAAATTCAAGCTATCCAGTCTTATTATTTCCCCTGTCACCTTTTAGTAGTTTTTTGACAGTCTTAGAGAGTAAACAAATGGATTCTACTCCTAGTTATTGCACATCACTCCAGTAAACTAAGTTATTTCAAGTTATTATCTGAATTTTGTAAAGCTTGTCTAAAAAAGAACGTTAACAAACTCCTGAATTTTTGTGTTTTCCTAACTGCTAAAGTTTAAACACAGAAATTCTCACTCTAGAGAATTCTCATCCAAATTTCCCTGAGTTTGAAATTTTCTTTCCAAAGTGGGAGCATCAATAATTTTCTCTGCCCGTTGACCTGGCTCCGAATGGTTCTGTAACTGTATGAGTTCTTTTCAGACTTAATTTTCCCATGCAGTTTTCCCCATATGGATTAGATACACAGGAAAAAATACTTAGTCCTGCTCTTAAAAGAATCCTTCATGCCCTAATGTAGAAGTGCAGCAGTAGTATCATTCTACCTACACTTGGCGCTGCACGTGTGAATTTAACAAGACACAGCAGCATAACACTGAAAAAGAATTTATCAATGAACACTTGTAAGTCAGTAGTTTCTGTTTCTTAATATGGTATATGGCTGATGCAGAGCTGGAGCAAACTCCAGAATGGAAATAAAGAAATGGGTTTAATATACTGATGCTGAGTAGGAACAGAAAAATCATTCTTTAAAAGAAGAAAATTACTCCCCTATAGGTATAGTTAATTGAACAAGTACACAGAGGTAGAATAACATCCTTTTTTAAAATTTTTTTTGAAGACTGCAAAAAATACTGTGTGGGAGTGCATGCCAAAAACCTCCTGTCTTTAACTCTTAAAGTGTGTGTAGTCACTATCAAGTGGTTCTATTCAGGTGTAAAGAAGATGAAATTAAGTTCTTTGGAATTCCTATACTAAGTAAGCAAAAATCTAGGATTTGGAACCTCCAGATGTGCTTGCTAAATTAATCACTGGAGAGCAGCTGGAATGGTATTTATCCTTTTCAAGAAATAGTGCAAAGAGAATAATTTTTACTTTTTGCCTTTTGACTAAAGTTTCTCCATGGGGAAGACAGATTCACCTCTGAAGACATATTCCATAATAATGCAGTCATAAAGCTGATGACTGACAAATCTGATATCTGTTTCTGTTCTTTTATTCTAGCAATTCTAGCAAACTTAAATATGAATATTTCAAATATAATTATAAAAAGAAGACAACCCCAACTTACAATATAATTCTGAAGAAGCAGTTCCACGGACTCTCGCCTTCCGTATTTGATAATCCATGATTTTAACTTTGATTCTGCAAAGACTAAGAGTGACAGTAGACGGTACTTCAGTTCCAGAAACTCCATTTTCAACAGATGGAGCTCAGATGAAGAGACAACAAAATTAAACCTATAAAATGAATCACAGTATCGTAAAGTACAGCAATAGTCATTTTTGCAGGAGAGACTGAAAGCTTTAGTTACAGTTTGGATATTTTTCTAATCTTACACCTCATTCAGAGTCTACAAACCTTTAATTATGTGTGATTGATGACATTTCTGTTTGATCATAGAAATCAACAGTTCAGTTTTGTTACTAAGTTTTGCAAAGTCATTTTTCTTTTTTTTCCACATGGATCCTGGCTGTTATATAACATTTCTTCCAGGGACAAGTAATAACAGGATCAATATAAAAAACACTATTCCCATCCAAAATCTATTGCTTCTTTTCATTCTCATCAATCTTAAAAGCATCAGGTTTTTCAGTATATTTTTATTTATATTCTAGGAGGTTTTTCCATCCATCTCAGTTTGCCAGTGAGAAATGTAACTAGACAGTGATCTCTATATGAACAGATAAAAAAGCAAGCAGGCTCCCCTTCATGCACAGAAGCTTTTTATTTCAGATTGAAAGCCTTACCTGTCTGCTATATCCTCTAACTGGTCATGTGGAACAGGCACGCCATTAACAGACCTGGTCCTGTGGATCTCATGGAATGCCTTTTTGTGACCATCTATGTTTTTCAGCAGATCCTGATTGGATTTTAAGAAAGAGAGAGATATATTGAGAGAGTGGGGGGAGGGAGGGGAGGGAGAGGAAAGGCTCACAGTAGGCTATCTAACTAATAAGCACAATTTTAAGCCGGCTCTGATGACTCAATGTAGTTAACTATTTGATCATGCTCTCACATTTCCATGCAAGGTAATGCATACCACAAAAGAATTTACATCAACTTAAACATTTACACAGGGAACCCCCTTATGAGAAGCTCTGTTGCAGCTGTGTCGAACAATTACAGAAGATTTTAAAACAGGATACACTGCAAAAGGTTTAACAAAACAAGAACCTTAACTGTATTATATGATCTCTGAAATGCAGTCTGCCAGTATGCTAACATCACAAAAGCATAATCCTCCTAAATTTACTCTTTAAATCTTTATAACAGAAACTAACCTTTGCTAAGTATAGACTGAAATTTTAAGCAACTAATCTACTCTACTATATATAGGCAGAAGATCCATAGCTCCTTCTCTAAGTACATATTCCATATTTAGTAAACTTTTCACTCTCTCACCATCAAAAGATTTCGGGATCGCTGTCTCAGTAGCGCAGGAACGACTGCGGAATGTGGTACCCGACCTGTATCCCTGCAATCTGAACCGTACCAGCGAAACCCCTACAGCAGAGCACACTCCAACTGTAACTAAGCAACACCGCTTCAAACGGCTTCCTGGAGATTACACATTAAAATGAATGACTGGCAGCACTCTTTGAAGAGATACTGTGAGCACTAACACGTCAAGTCCCCAGAGAGAGGCTGAGAGGGCACAGAATGGTGGTTTTTCTTTCTTTTTTTTTTTTTTACTGCAGACAGACAGCTGCTAGCACAGGGTGCTCAGAAGCCTGCTAGCAAAGATCGTACAAAGGCTCCCCCTCTCTCACCTGAGGGAACAAAATGCAGGTTTCTGTACTGATCATGCATATGTATTTATTCCTACGTGCCAAGGAAGGGCTTCTCCCCAGCCAACACCCAGTGTTTGCACAGGAGGGATCAGTGGTAATTCTCTGGCTCAGCTCACCAAATGGCCCCACCATTCCCAGCAACATGCCTGGGTTTTCATGGTTTTCCACTTCAGCCAACACCTTGCTGTGAAGAGAAACGAGCCAGGCTTTCTCAGATGCAGGTGATGTGCTGATTTTACCAGGGTGAAAACTCCCATGACTGCACAGTCTCACATAAAGGAGAGATTTGGAACAAATATCTCAGCTGCATTTGAGACCTTGCCATTAAAAAAGGGATGCCCCTAAAATGCATTGGTGAGTCAAAACCAAATCACAGTAGTTTCATCCAACATCAACAGGAAGCTCAAGAAAACTTATATACAGCATTCTCATAACATGAAAACCTGCCCTGGGAAATGACCCTCAACAAACACAGACACTACCCTTAATTTCTGGATCTTGGTAGCAATATCAACTAGAATAAACATAAGCGCTTGCCTGACTCCATGAGCTTTGTCCAAATAAGCTGGTACATTTTGTACTAAATTCAAAATGGCCATAAGCTGTAAAGTTCACTAAAATAACCCATTGTCAAATGAGACAAAGATAAAAAGAAAGCAATGTTGTCATCTGAACAAACCCATAACAAACAAACAAACAAACCAGAAGGAAACAAGGAAACAAAGACTGAAAAAAATACCCTAATGCATTTCTGGTACTATCCAGTAGCACATCAGGATTCATCAATTCAAATCTGAACAACAAAACAAACTCCAGGAACAGATATAATTACATATGCTTCTCTTGAAGCTTTTTCCATCCCACTCCCATGGGAAAACTCCCTTGGCAGAGATTAACCTAAATCAAAGTTTATTTGTTGGCATGGAAATCCCTCACCACAGCATTTCTGATGCAAATAAAAAACTGTTTAGGGCACACTCTTTTGTACTTGTTATGAATGTATCAAAAGGAGGTCTACAGTGTTCACATTCTAGGAACAAAAGAGTGTTTGACTTGTTAATTATTTTTAAAACAAATGTCATATCCTATGAATCCTGAAACATTCGATGCTACCAAGAAAGTTAATGAAATTTAGCATTACAAGAGATAGTACTCTGAAAAAATCTGTATCTTCCTTAGAGATTTTAACTTTTTTTTTTTAAATTTAATTAGTTACAACTAAAGTTAGAAGTGCTACAATTGTTCTAATAAAAAGTAATTAGATGACCATGAAACTTCTCAGCTTTTCATTATATAACATTACTTTTTGATAAAAAACCCTACCCATATCCTAAACACAAAAAAATAACAAATTTACAAACAAGTTTTAAAATAGTAGTGATAGAGAAGAAAAAAAGCAATATAAAACAGTACAGCCTCAAGTACTGCCTTTCTCAACACCATCTTTTCCCTTTCATTTACTGGTTCGGTTTCTTTTATCATCTCACCAGCATATTTTTTCACCAGTATATTTTTCTCACACATATTATGTAAATCCACAGAAAAAACCTCACAGTTTTGATTTTAAATGAGAACTTGGACTCAGCAAAGAATAATGGTACAATTATTTAAATTCATCCAGGAAAGTTTCCTGTTTACCACAGCACGCTATCTGCCATCACAGATGGCTATCATGCTATCTGTCATTACAACACTGTGAAACTTCACTTCATTCTCATTTTCTCCCCCCCCAATGCATGTCACCTGCACTGACTGTGAGCAAAATTAGTGTATTTATTCCTTTTCCTGTTTCACCCAATTAGTTCATACTGGTTGAACAACGTACCCAACATTATGAGTTCCCTATGGAATTTTACCATAGAAATTAAAATATTAATACCTGATATACTTCAGATAGAAGGAGCAAGAACATTCAAAAGCAATTCTGAATACTGAGTGTAAGATGCACAGATTTCACAGTTCAAGTCACCATGACAAGACACTGAGCTTTAGCCACCAACAAGACAACGCAACCCACAGGAACTAGAAATAATTATTTTGTAGAGTATGGATCATTTAAAGCTGTGGAAACAAGGGAGGATAATGCACAGAGTGAATGCATGTACATCTACCTTATGCTGTTCAAGCTTCCTGTGTATTGTGTTGGCTGTTTCCTCGTGAGCTTGCTGGACAGCTACTTCTTCCCTCAGGGCGGCCTCTGCCCTGTAGAGCCAAGCACCAATGGTACCCAGAGGTGCAGGAAGGGATTTGTCAAGGTGTATGCGCCAATCAAGCATCTGAGGAATAAAAGTTAAAGGACTGAGACTCCTCTCTTGCTAAATAATGCAAACCAGTACATTGATAGAAATCAGACTTTGCACTGTAAGAGCAAACCCACATGTAACAGAGTATATATGTGACATAAATCTAGGTATATTACTCCACATGAGTTTGGAAATTACAGCATTCTCACAGGCAACAGAATGTCTATAAGAATTTTTTGATTTATGTATTTCCCTTTCTGAATGATAATTGAGTTACAGAACAATCACAAATAAACTGGAACAACTGAGAAGTAAAATATCTGGAATTTCATCAGTTAATAGGCACAGTAAGGGATGCAAGACCTTCTTCTGCCAACATTTAATTCATGCTCCTGCATAAAATCTTTATATCTCTATTTTGAATATCCTTATTTATATGTAAGGTCCAAATGAGTCTCAAAGGACTATGGAGGGAAGAATATGGCAGTAAAACACTGTGTTTTATTGGCAATGACAGTTATGGGAGTGAAAACATCGCGAAAATTATGTGAAAACTCCAGAATAATTTTAAAGAGATCCTCTCTTAAATGTATGAGATATATCTATATATCTATAGGTATAAATATATGTAGTATGGATGTACACTAGTAATAATGTTTTAGTAACTTTTTATTTGGTACAAACAGTCTAATATGCTTGGGATTTTTCATTCAGTTGTGCAAAATTTCAATCATAAATACCAACATTAATTTATTACTATTGCAAACAGGTCAAAAATAGAATTAAAACCTAATTTATTTAAAACCTCAAATAACCAGCAATTTACATTAGAACATTGGGTTTGAAAGGTTTTCTTTCTATCAACAATATTTTGAACTTGGCTGAGCACTGTTACCACTCTTTCAAGTGAATGGAAATTTCAAAGTATAGTCCTTTTCTTAAAGCTCATATTCTATCTTTGATCAATATTAAAGATGATAGTTCAGTAAACAGTCTCAAAACAAATGCAAAATAATTCAGCAGACCTGAAATTTGGTCCACTTTTAGGTTCCTAATACCTAATAAAATCAATAGCAAACAGGTGTTTAAATGATAATTCCACCCTTCATTTAATAATAAATATATAGCACAATATATTCAGCTTACCCTGGAAGAAACTCTCTCCCATGCTTGCTTCACCACAGCTTGATCAAGTGATAATTTACCATCTTTCCTTAATGACTGGGTTGCAAGTTCAAACTGTTTCCTTTTTACCTCATATTGTACTCTGAAATGCTTAAATGACTGCACAAAGAGAAAATCAAATCAATTTCAGTAGAGAGTGAAGGAGTTAAATTCTTTAACATTTATGGAGTACTATAATCTATGAAAATTTTGTACCAATAGGAGTCCTAATCCTTCCCAAAGAGGAACAGCATTTAACTTCTACATTTACTTGTATATTTGTTTTTTATATATAGATAGGACTTTAGTATTTCCCTTCAGCTATCAGATGCTTGAACCATATATGAAATGAGGTAATAATTGAGCAGATAAAATAGCAACTGGATTTAAGGCTACTGGGACAGCCCCTGCATTTAGAAAACAGTCAAGCTTCAGGAGAAAATTTAGACCAAGTTCGGTATTTCTGATTTAGACATTAACCTTTGAGAGAGAGGATGAAAATGAAACCCTAAGCCCTGTCTTCTCCACCTGTCACTCATTCAGCTTTCAGTCATCTGAGCTAAATCATGCAGGATCTGGAAGGATGGCACAGACACATGCTCTCTTCTAACTAGGACAGTCCTTCTTCACGCTGCTGGGAAAAGCTCTGTGTTAGGCAAACCATCTGTGCACTGTCCTACGTAGCAAAGCTGGAGCTGCCATTACAACTCCTCCACCAATAACAGGCAAGACATTTTGTGTCCTTATTTCATTAAACAACACTATACTGACTCTCATATATAAAGACTGTGTAAAATACTGCAGTACTTGTTACACACAAAAATTAGTTTGTTATACATTTCCCTACTGCTTACCTGGTATTTTTCTTGTAAGCTTGTTTCTGCCACCTGTGCTCGGGCTATGTCTCTTTCAAATTGTTCTGCCCACACTTTTAGGTCTCTTAGCACCAGTCTGTCTTCCTTCTGTGATGTAGTACAACCACACATTAAAAAAACCCATTGCAGCCTTTTAGTAGAGCTGTCAGATGTAGCCCAGAAATTAACATCTCTATAGCAAGTCAAGGTCATCAGTTGTAGTGAAAGCAAATATGCCCAATTCTCTTACCATTTACCCTCTTACAGTCTAACCAAAAAGCACTTTCTGAGTATAAGAGAAGTCAGCAATTTGACATGAGTCTTACAGGGGTGAAATCATGGCAAATAGGAACAGCGTCGTGTCAGAGATATTGTCTGCAGTTTTCCTCTGATGTTAAATTAACACAAAGTTCTTTAAAGATATCTTAACAATTCATTTTAGCCTTCAACAGATTCGCAAAGTCAGTTTTTAGTAAAAGTTAATTGAGCTGAGACAGAAGAGGATTTTTTAATATTTTACCACCATTTTATTAGCTGGTCTGCTATTGCTGAAAAGAAAAGTTATTGTCTGATTGACTTCAGAGTAATCCTTGACATCAAGCTCCAAATTCAGAAGTTAGCAAAATATTTGGAATATTTTGTCATGGAAAATGAAAAGAAAGAATGAAAAGCCAAGTATATTAGATTTCTTCTCCTTCTATGCCATTTTATGGCCTTGAAGAAAAGTGTTATTTGTTTTACAGTTTACTACTTCAGTCTGTCATGGCACTGCAGTTTTGTAAGGCTGCAAAGTTCTCTGCAGAATTCAGTGACCTGGCAGTGGGCAGGAAAACACTAACAGGAAGTCTCAGGTCTGTGAGCATGTTATGAGCAAAGGTTATCAGGAAATAGAAAGTATTCTGTGCACTGTGTAAGCAGGCTGGTCAAGCAGGATACAAGTGTCCATCTCTGATTTCCGAATAATGAACCAGATGAGTTTGCTGCTAATCAGAAGCTAATTTTTGAAACCAAAGAAGCGTTATTACTGTAAAATTTGCCAGAAAGAGATAAACAAAAAAAATTGTCTATTACACTGAAAAAATGCAGTATCTCATCATATAAGCTAACCACCTAAAATGAGTGTTTACACTTGAAGCATTACTTGAGAGAAGAAAAACTGGACCATAGGATAAAAAAAGAGTAGTCACTGCCTGCATTTGAGAAACTAAGTACTGTCTTTTAAGAAACCTGACAGGGGAAAGAAGCCAATTTATGGTTCCTTTCTTTGAAGCTGCCTAAAACATGTAAAATATAACTTCCCTTAATACTTTTTAAAAGATAAATCTATTACTTCATTTCAGCCAAGGAAAGGATAGCTTCCCTCAGATAAGAAAAAATCCTTGATGCCTTTCTACTAATTCTTTTGCTGAGCCTCCACTCAGAACAGTGGTAGTTGGCTGGACATGATTTGCACAAGGGATTTGCAAATATCACAGTTGTCTTGATAGCCAGGTAGTTGCAGCGAGGTTAGCATGCTGTTAGAGCAGCTGTGCTGAACAGTTCTCTGCAGCTCACACTCCTGTCTGCTGACACACAAAGGCTGGTACCTGAGAAACAGCACAGGACAGCCATAACACCTCCCTGCTCCAGCTACCTGTAATGCTGGGCTTTCCCTGAACACGCCTGGTGTCCCAAGAAGCCAAAACTCCCAGCGCTTCCAAATTCTCAAATCGTTTAAATATAGAGAAGGAGAATAAAATTTTTATTATTCTTGTCTGTGTGTGGAAAAATAACATCAAGATTCTTTGAGAAAACCAGAAAATTCATGACTATCCCCCTATGAGGAAAATCACAGAATCATTGAGGTTGGAAAAGACCTAAGATCATCAAATCCAACCAAGCAGAATGTAAACAGAGAGCATCTTAACTCATTCAGCCATGAAAAAGAACTTTGGTATTAAATTCATCCTATTCTTAAGAAGCTGTAACTTTAGTGGGACTACTGAGATTTCTATTGGTATTTAGCTGCCAGCTCCACAAAAGCAATACAAAAATATGCATCTTCATGGATTGAAAATGCTATAGCAATGTCACAGACTGAAACTTTCAGTAAGATGTTCTTGCAGTTATGAAGAGAATAAACGTGCCTCTATGTTCTGTATATTACTTTTAATTCACACTATAAAATCCAGTTTCACAAAACACAGTTTTGTATTTCTCTTTAGCTCACATTCCTTAAGGTAAGACTTTGACAGAGCATCTCTATGCCTGCAACTGTTGATACAGTAATCTGAGCAAAGCAGGTATTTCGCAAGACTCCTGCATCAGTTTAAAAATTTAAGAATGGCTAAAAACTGTTCTGACCAAATCTTTTTGAAATAGAGTATCTCTGGGATTAAGAATACCTCTATAGCACCTGAAGATAAAGAACACAGGTACAGCCTTCACTTCTCTTAGACCACATATGGTTTCTCTGATACTAAGTTAACAGGTAGCATTTAGCCTTCTGCATTTTAAAAAAATATTTATTTAGGCAAAATTTTGATCACTTTGTTTAATTGGAAAAGATGTAGATGCTTCAGCAACCACCTAACTAGATGCTAGAAGTGACACTGTGCAACAATGCATGATGAATCTTTTCTTTATTTATTCATGTTTTCACAGGTTTCCAGTTCAGTACATCATTTATCAACCTGCAAATTAGATTTTGTGGTCCTTGGTTGATACTAAAGCACTTTAAAGTCTCAATTTGGGTAATCCACAGAAGGGACTTTCTTAGACACCAAGGCAATTATCATCAACACCCACCAGCTTTAATGAGCTACATTCTTAAAACAAGACTTTCATTGGTGCCTAGTCGTTCTTATTCTTAATAAAAAAAATATCAAAAGGACATTCTTGCACATATAGAAACTATTTTCTTAATCCTGCATATCTGAAGTAGCATATAGATCAGAAGAAAAAATACCAGACATAAGTTACCTAGAATAAATATAACTATTTGTGCTTTCCCCAGCATGGAGACCATTGATCTCTGATCCATTTATTTGAGTTTATCTAAAATCCTGTGATTCACTCAGTATGCTACTTCCAAGCAGCTTTTCAAAATATTAATTTATCCTTACACAATTCCATGAATATTCACTGATCTGTAGAGATGAACAGAACTGGAGCACTCAACTGACAAGGAACATCAAAGAAGGTATTTAGAGAAAAATGTCTGTGAGTTCCAAAATGAAAAGAGGGAACATTTAAATTTTCAAAGAAAGTTTCAAGCCCAGAATCAAAATCAAAACATTATTTTATTAACTGATATGCCAGAGTTAATTTAAAAATTACATAATACACAATACTTTGGGGTTTGAAGAGATAAAAATATAATGAGAATCTTAATTATGAAGTGGAAAAGGAGTATTTTGTTTAGTTCTCTAACATGTAATTATAAACGAGGTGAACCGTCCAAATTCTCAGGCATAGACACAATAGAATTTTTAATATTATCTTTAAATCCAAAAAATTAAGTGGCCTGTTTTTTAGGGACACTGAACTATTGTACTGAGTATGTAGTGAGAAAATTAAGTCCCTTAAAAAATGTTTAAGCATAAATTCAATTGATGATGCTGTTCCTTTTGAAAACTCTGACATATATGTGTTACTGGATGTATATATGTTACTGCAACTCACCCCCTAGCAGCAGCATCACAGACACAGGGTGCTGCTGAGCCAGGCACCACCTTCAGGGATGAGCTATTACTGACTATCTGCAGGAGTAGACCAAATCCCTGGAAAAGCTCAGAAAGCTATTTTTGCAGCTGCTGCTCAGGAAATTCCTCTTACACTGGGGAACTCTGCTGGCATAAAAATGTCAGAGATGACAGGATTATCTTCTGAATTACTTGCTCATCAGAG
This sequence comes from Notiomystis cincta, assembly GCA_013398075.1. Lineage (NCBI taxonomy): Eukaryota > Metazoa > Chordata > Aves > Passeriformes > Notiomystidae > Notiomystis > Notiomystis cincta. The sequence goes on along the minus strand of VZRX01008695.1, from coordinate 5,320 downwards.
CAAAAGAAGAGAAAGACTTTACATCAGAAATACTTTGAGGGGGTGAGCTTTAAGTAAAGCTAAATTTATACCACGACAAGGAAATCGGCAGAGCTTTTACCGCTTCAAGTCTCCTCTGGCTTAAGATGCAATGTACTGGGGCTGTGTAAGGCTAAGGGTGTATAAAGTTCCATTAAAGGTGCCCAAATATGCTTGAATGGATTGAGAATACAGGAGTTATTCTGCCATTGGTATAAATCTTTGCTTCAATACATCACTAGTTAGATACACATAACGTGAGATGAACCCTTGATCCTTGTCACTTTAAAATAATCTATTTTATAAATTTATTTAGAAAAAAAAATCCCAACCAAAAAAAACCCAAGAATGTGGAATCCAGGCAATTAATTGGATCAGGGCAAACTATAAACACTATTGGCTGACTGCAGTGACACCCGCTATTTATTTCTCAATATATTCACTTCTGCAGTCTTCCAGTTTCACCTCTGAATGCTCATTTCATATAATCTGTGTTAGATTTCTGAACTTCTCTCAGTTAATACTAGAAAATTTGAAGTATCTAAAAGTCTAGGATGGCTAAAAAAGTATATTTTAAAAAATATAATAATTTAGATTATAAAGGAGCAGCACATGTCATGCAATTACAGATGAATACACTCTCCTTCCAACGCTCAGGCCACACACATCACTTACACAATCATACACTCTACTATCTACTCTATAAACCTAAAGACATAAAAAAATCCATCTAAAATGAGATTAGATGTGTAGAAACATCGAACTATTATCTATTTATTTCATGTTTATGTTTATACTTAAGAAAACCAAAAACATAGTCTGAGATTTATTATAGAAAAGTTAACTTGCTTTTCTATAATATTTCTGTAAAGTTACTTGAAAAACTAAGCATTAGGCTGTTGGGATTGGCTCATGTAAGAGAGCAGATCTAGATTCATCATTTTAATCTATTGCTTTTCTGGAAAGATAAACTTAAGTCTATCAAACTAATGTACATAACCCTCCACCCCCCCAAATCTAAAGTCAAATAAGTGCAGGATGAAAAAAGATAACAAACTATGAAAGGCCCAATTCAAGCAATTATTCTGAGCATACACCCTTACCTTAAATTTCATAAAAGAAATGACAAAAGTTGGGATTGCTTGAAGTTCCTAGCAATATGAAACAAATGGGAAAACGAGAAGCAAGGGAGAAAAAAAAAAAAAAAA
>VZRX01008691.1:0-10116 GCA_013398075.1 Notiomystis cincta | reverse complement strand
TTGAGAAATTGTTTTCCTGAACCTCTGGAGGAGGGGCTGGCAGGACCTGCTTGCCTGGCAGACAGGAGAGAGAGAGAGACAGAGAGAGAGAGAGAGAGAGAGGCCCCTTTTGGGTTGTTTCCTCCTCAATTTGTGTCCAAACCAGCACACCACCCAAGCCATGACCAGCAGTTTTGGGTGTGACCATCCAAGCCAAGAACAATTTTGGGTGTGACCACCCAGCCACCTCCTTATCCACCAAGCTGTCCATCTGTCAAACCCAGGTCACTCCAATTTCCACAGGTTCGTTCTTTTAAAAAGAAGAACTACAGTTGAATTTTTCAGATTATATTTCTCAAATTACATGAGAGGTATCTTAGGCAAATGAGTTAGGTCTTGACTAATGAGACAAGGTATTAATTACTGAAGTGTTTCTCTATTATGGGAGAAATATTAAATCATTGTGTCAAATATCCAGCATTACATCAATAAACTTAGGTAGGAGTATGTGAAGGTGAATTACATTATTAAATTATTAAATTATTACTTAAACTATGATACTATTTAATACATTATGAAAAGACTTCATGGTTTAATTTTGACTACCATAATAAACTAGCCATGGGTGCTACTTGCAAAGTTCTTACTTACCATCAATCTCTCCTGCAAGCCTGGATTTTTTGATGTCTCAGACTATACATTTCATGAGAATTTGAGATTATATTCTGGGCCAGAGAAATCAACAAGAGGAATGGTATTGATCACAAAGCTAGGATTTTGCTTCCTTAAAGGATGAGACAATTTAAGATGCATTTTTGCTAGGATTAATGACTCTTTCATGAACATCAATACTTGAAGATCATTCCAGCAGTCTGTGAGGTTATTTATCTGCTTATCTTTGTTCAATATGTTAATAGCTTCCTGTATTTCTGATAATATGTCTTGGAAACTGTTATCTTCTTTCTTTTCTTATCAGTGACATACTAGGCTACCTTATCAGTGTCCACTAAATAATTTCTTTTGAAACTGTGAGAGGTGAGCAAAGGAAGAAAATGTCAAAAAAAGCAATGAAGTGTTTTTCCAGTGTAGAGCTTTAGCTTAGTTCTTGTCAAAAGGAGGATTCCCGTGTCTTAACTGGGATTATTTCTACATGTTTGTCAGAAATAGAAGCGAAGAAAAATGCTGGTTTAATTAGTTCCATATAGTTCAAATCTGGGAGGAAAAACCCAATGGCTCTCAGCACTGCACCCAACAGAGGAATTTACAACGAGCACTGACATCTATGCAGACTTCAATTTCAGTCAGTAATTTCCCACACCCACTGACACTACAGGCTGTGCAATTCCCAGCAGTATTTAGACCTTGAGCTCATTTAGTCAGGTATGACATTTTTGTAAATGTTATAGGACAACTTCACGGGCTACAGAAAAGTTAATTTCATCCTGCAATTTAAAAAGAAAAAAAAAACAAACCCATTTCTGTCCTTACAGCAGCTGACACCGGCAGGGCCTAATGAACCTGTTAATTTACTAATACTGACTAATGAAAATGGTGATTAGTTGCAGGCCATCTGGGTTACTAAAGAGTTGATTTATATCATAGTTAGAATGAGAGCTCAGAAAACAAAAGGCCTATCTCTGGTCTTCAGAATGAAAAGTTAAATCTGACCTTGGGATGTGGGGCCTTTTTTTTGTGTGTTTTGTTCTTTACCTAAAATACTTGAGGCTCTTCATGGTCACTGAGAATGCCAGAGAGAATCCAGTTCCAGTGAAAAGAGGAACTTTATAAACTAAACAACAAGGAAAAGAGAGGAGGCATTTTAACCTGTTAGTAAATCTCCTGTTTCACTCTCTTTCCTATTGAAAGGGAAGTATCTCAGCTGATCTCCATGTAGTGCATACATTACTTAATGTATGAATGTTGTTTTCATGTTTTCATGACACTGAACTGAGATAAATAAAAACCTCTGCAACTTTACACAGCTAAAACCTCCCTCTTCCAGCTAGGCAATTGTAATTAGTACTTTGATTTTGCAATACGATTAAAATCTTTATTCTATATCTTGCACAGACTAAAATTGTCTGTTTGGATAGTCCAATAGTCACGAATTGTTTATTTTACCTTATTATATTGGAAGTTGATGGCATTAAATCAAACATTTAAAAGATCAATGAATTATTAAACTTTTAAAGGGAGACTAAATGGAAAAACGATGATATTCATCTTCATCTACTGAATGATCCAAGGAAACAAGACTTCATCTAGTTATTTTGGAGACAGAACCTAATAATAAAACTAATTTTAATTATGAAACTAATTTTAATTATCTTTCAAGAATGGCGGAAAAATAGAGACAGTTTTCTGGAGAACTGAAAACATTAAATCCAAATGACACAACTCCAAAGGTGTTTGCTTCACATATTTTGAAATTCCATTGGACTGAAGATAAATTCTAGTTTTCATTATTTTTACAGACAGATCTGGAAAAACCTGTGGTAGCTTCTTGAGAGAAATGGCAATAGTAGGAGAGAGAAAGCCCAAAGTATATGAGATTTTTCAAGTTTCCCCTGCTGAAATGAATTAACAAACACATTTTCCCCAGTGTTCCACATGCTAATAAAAGGCAGGAAGTCAGCACCTCTTTCTCTCTCAATGAAATTAAACCCATCTATAACTATCATTCTTCATCTGTAGAGTCAGAACAGGAGCTCTGTTAATTCAAAGCAGAAAACAGACTTCGTGGAGAATGATGAGACATTAAACTGAAATATTTTGCATTTTTCAAGATGCAAGATCTTGTTTTTACTTCTTCCCAATATGTTTTGCTCCTACGTTACGTTTGTTCATTTATTGCAGTTATCAAACATTGCACAGGGAATGCACAAGGCAAGGTAATCTACTGATTTAGCATGGAAAACAGAAGGAAGACAGGTTGTAACTCGGATATGGCTGCAGCAGTAAAAAATTAAACAAACCTACCTGACTAAATTATCTACCTAATTTCACATGTCCAACAATAATTCTGCTGAGGTATTTTCAGACCAGTTCTGATCGTTTGTCAGCCTGGAAGGATATAAAGAGCCAAAGAGTCCTATTTAGATGTTTCAGGGCAGGTGCAGGCTCAGGTTCTGCCCTGGGTAAGAACATTGCATCCTTGTCTGTGCTTATCCTCAATCTTTACTGTAGTTATTTCATTCCTCTGAAACTAGGCCACCTATTTATTAGCCTAAGATTTTGGCTGGGAACAGAAACACTGTCACACTTGACTGAGGCAGGGCCTTCCTGCTTCATCCTCTCCATCAGCACCCAACACTAGAGAAAATAAAGCTACCAGACCTGAAACAATCATCAGCCTCCATTTATCCATTTTCAAAAGTCTCTAAAGGTTGAAGGCTCTACATTTAATAATCTTTCTATACTTTTCCTAGGGCTAGGTTTAGTCTAAATACTCCTATTTCTCATTTACATTCTTGCCTCTATTTTTTTGCCCTTAACAGCTTCAAATTTCTGAGTTCAACTTTAATTGCATGCTGTGTGGTTAAAGAGAAATCTGATTTCTTTTTCCAGTTTTATCACCTTTCCCCCCCCAATATGAACTTTAACTGTTTCTTGTCTTCTTTATCACCCAGGGTAGACAAGTTTGAAAAAGAAGCACAGGCCTGTAAAAAACAGCATTTACAATACTGAATCAGAATAACTCATCTAGTTCAAAAAGATATTTTTATAATTAATTATCCAAATAGATATTCACAGACTTGATGTAATGGAAAGCCCAGTCTCTCTTCACTGAATTCTCCAAACTGAAAGCATATTTCTATGAAATGCTTTGAAGTTTAAAGTCTAACACAGAAGTCATCTATAAATAAGCAACATCCAAAGTTTTTTTCTTTAAAGGATAAAAGCAATTCTGTGTATCAAATTGATTCTTGTTATTAAAATAAAATAAATCACAATGGCAACAAGTTCATGCTACCTCCTAGTTGATACCACCATCCTATTATTAGAAGAGATGAGGTCTAGGACCTAAAAATATATATTAATTTTACTTCAAATAAAATACAGGAAGCATAGATGTAGACATACTCTTACTAACATTGCTAAAACTGAAGACTGTTAATGGTATTCCAGCCTTTGCCAAAAAATTGAGATTCAAGTGTGGAATAATCACATAAAAAGAAAACAGTCTTCCATCTGTCTCTGTGGTTAAGTAGAAAGATGAAAAAATGGATCAATTAAGAGGAATAAAGAAAAACATCTACCAGCATTATTGAAGCAGTGGCACTATTATCAAGAAGATAACAGAATATTACCTTCTGACTGCCTTCAAAGAGGATGCTCTTGTCCACAGATATTTTAGAAAAACTAAGTGCACTATCAAACCACAAAAACATTTAAAGAATGCTGAATAAGCCATTTGGGCTCCTATGGCAGTCACAGAGCATTTTAAATTGTGCTCATAATATTTTTTCCTCAGGAAAATTATGCAATGTACCTTAATGGAGTGAAGTTTGGCACACCTAGGACAGAAGTCTGATGAACTGAGCACCACTGAAACATTTTTTTACATACTACCAGCATGACCTTGTCTTTAAAAAGAGCTACAGCTCTGCATGCAGCTTCATCTACTGATGAACAGGTATTCCTCTGGAAATTCTTATTAAATGTGCATCATAACAATTGATGAGGCAGGATATGACATGTCACAAGCTTTGTAAGCTACTTCCAAGGATCTGAAACCTCCCCCTGTATCAGAATGTAAAGTATTATAATAACATCAAGAAGAAACTCCCTTGCAACCCATTTTTATTGTAAAAAAGACACCATTTCATTGAGAGCAAGTCTCTAAAGCTACCCCAGTATGATAGGAACTGTCATTTTGTGAATTCTGAGATTAAAAAGAACAAAATAGAAAATTAAATAGGAAAGAAAGTAAAAAAATCTATAAGAAAAAAAAATCAAAACACACTCCCACTCCCCAAGCCCCCACTCCCTCAACAGAGTTTCCAATGCCCTTGGGTGCTCAGTAGTGCAGTGCACAGAGATTTCCTTCAGGCCAAGGGAAAGGGTAAGATGTTCACACTGACTTCAGCTCTACAATAGTTATGTTCATTGTATCTTTGCTTACTACTCCACAACAACAGGTTGAGAAAGAATTGGGCAATCTCTGTTAGAAATACAGATAATTTTCTTTTAAAACTAATCATGTGTCACAGAATTCTGGAATAAATCAAGCTTAAATGCATCTGTGATCACCTAGCCAACCCCTCCTGCATCATGCCATGTCCATATGATATAGTTTAGGACTTTCTTCCCTGTGTGTTAAGGAATTCTCTGGAATATTTTAATCCAGAATGAAACAGGGAAAAACATTTCTGTGTATGTGTCAGACAGAGTCAGCTACGGACACCATTAGTGCCTATGGAGTTATCTAAAATTTAGCAAACTCATAAAAGTATAATTTTCATTTGTTCCTCACCATTGTTCTCCTGAAGCAAATCACAGAGCAGAACTCGTAAGGAATTATGTTCTCACTTACATTTCTGACTAAGTGGTAGGACAAAAACATCTCCCTTGGACTTTTGTGCAAATCCTAGTTGGAGGTTACACTGCCAGGAACTTATGCAATTAATTGCAATCATTATGGAATCAATGTCAGTGCTGTGCCTTAGACTGATGTGCACAGACAAACAAAATAGACACTGGGTTGTAAAAAGAAATACTGAGACTGGCAATGAGGAAATAAAAAATTCGTGTTCCTCAAGCATTTTTGCAAGAAACAAAATCATCTCAAGCACGGCCATTTCCATCTTTTTGCCCAGAGTGTTTCTTTGCTGCTCTCACACTGCTCTGTTCCAAACAGCTCAAGGGCTAAAGCTCTTCATCACACTGTGTATGTTTATTTATGTCTGCCACCATCCTAATGAAGTGTCATGGAAAACTCCAGCAATAAGCAGTAATCTCAGACAAGAAAGTAAAGTGCTCATGTTATAGCTTTCAGGTGACACTTTCCATGCTGCTTATTAATCTGTCAAAAGCCTAAAGCTGTTTAGTGAATTAAAATAATTTCTCATTCATGACAGTAATTATGTCAAAAGAAATATTTATATTTGAAGTCTTGATTGATTTTGTGCTAAGAGCACCACCTATTAATATATTTATTCTGAAAAATTACACCACCACCACCAGCAGCAATGAAAATGACCTTGCAGTGAACAAAGTGAAACTCAAGTACCTTCTCTCTTCTATATATAACATACATTATCACAACAGAAGTTAAATATAATTTCCTTAATGGAAAAAGGATGTCCTTAATTGCTTTATATAAAAATCAATTTAAATAGCAGAAGATGGAAAATGTCAAACCCTTAAAAACTTACTAATTATATTACTAAATATGATTTACCATTTACAGTTCTGTTATTGACAGATTTAGAAGGTAGAGATAATTTTGTGAGTCCAGGAGGAACATTAGTAATATGTGTCAGAAAACATATAAATTGTATATAATAGCATTACTTTTTCAGAGATACCACAGTCCATTGTCTGAATTAAGGCATTTGTCGATGCTCCATAAAACTTTTCCCACTTAAAAGATACTTTGGAGAGAGATGAAGCACCAGATCTGTGCAGTGAGCTACTCACAGATTTTGAAGACCAGATCAGAGCATAAAATTATCTGGTTTTTCTATGCAATTTTGTGGTTTATAATATATAATATGCATATTTGGAAAAACAAACACCCATCACTATTAATGCTGACAGCCTGATAGAGGATGTCATGCACCTCTGAAATCCTGCCACAGAAATACTGAGCAGCTCTGGTAGCATACTTTAATTTCACTATCATTTTACCAGTCTCCAGATTTAAATGAATGAATGTTTTGTATTTAACCATAAATACCACTAGTAAGGTATATGACCTCAATGGCTTCCATGAGACTTCTCTTCCAAAAGGGAAATATATCATTCTGCATATTTATATTAAAATGGCTTCTTGTTTTCCTGGAGCTTTTCCAACAGCTTCTATAATAAAGGCATTCTCCCAAAAATGTAGGAACATGAAACCACTTTACAACACAGCAATCAGCAACATTAAACTCACAGAACAAATGCCCTGCTTTTATCAGCAAAGGTAAAGAAATGAAACCTGTGATAAGCTTGAATTCAGATTTAGATCAAATTATCTGTGAGGTTAAATTCAGTCAGACCATCCTGAGTTCATGGTAAGAGCTGAAATAGGGCTTCAGATTTGGCCTTTTCCTATGTAAAAATATATATGTGGCATTACAAACTCAAATAATTTGTATTTTGGAACAGGCATGGCCAAATTCGAATTTAACACTGCAGAACAAGTCTTCTCTATTGTATAGTTCTTCTCTGGCTGCTGGGAGTTCCTCCCATAATTAAAAGACCCAAAACAAAAACACTCCACACATCATCCCCATTCATCCTTTATGCCTGAAAAACTCAGGCTATGAGTTTAAGAAATGCAATGCAAAGAATGCAGGGACTGAGCCTGTTTCCCATCAGAGAGCAATTCCAGTGGGAAACTCAAAGAAACTAAGAATATAATGCATCTAAGGGTAAAATAAAAACAAAAATAATGTTTTACACACAGCATAACAGGAATCCCACTCTGCCCTTGATCAGAGCTATGAGGGAACTCATTTACCTGAACTGGTTGTTGAAATAACTTTGTTTCCTGTTAAAACAGACCTTGAGCATGCATCCTAAGAGATTTGGATTTTTTTCATACTCACTCACCCTTTTGCCTTCCACTCCAACTGGATTTTGCCCCTTCTGAAGCATGCTAAGGATGTCTACTGACCATTGTGTGAGACTCTGCAGAACTTTTCCTCCCTGAACTTGATTGATGTCTGCCCACTTTTGTCCTTAATTCTCACAAGTCTGAAGCTAAAGCAAGACAGTGTTACCACTGCCTTCCCTTTAAATCCTTTTCAGAACCAGGGAGCAAATGCTATTGCTCCGTCAATGATGGAGGAGGAAGAGCAACATCAAATTTCAATTAGAAAATCCTGGTGTGGTCAACTTTTCTCTTACCTAAGCCCTGCTAACTAAAAGAGTTTTCTGTGACTTACAGTGGGGGAAACAAGGTTTACAATATATTTTATGAGAATGACTAAGCAAGGAGGCTGAAATCAGTAAATCTTTTCTGGAACCAGAGCGAGAGCAGGCCCAGGGTACTAAGGCTGAAACATCATTCTTTTAACTTGATTGGTTTTGTGCTCTAAAAGCTTTTGGGTGAGGTTGTTGCACTCTTGCTTTACTAGATGCTCTTCTATAACCCAGACATGTCATTACATTCTTTGTTCCCTACAGCCATTTTATCCAGTGATTCAGTTCAAACACAAAAATACTTCCCTTCCTCCCGACTGATTATGTTCTTTACAGCTGTCAGTGTCCACTCAGTGACACCCTGAAGGTGCCAGGCACTTCATAACACTGTCAGTCATCCTGTCACACCCTGCTATTAGAAAAACTCCTTTCACTTCTGCCACTAACTGGTTTCCACTTAACTTCTTGCCACAATGATTTTTCCTCAGATTATTCTCATTAAATTCAGTTCCACAACTGATGAATTTAAAGTCTAAGCACTCCTTACCTTAATCAAAGAACACTCTCATGTTTTCACCTTTACATAACATCTCTGATCAGATAATTTCTTTCATATGGTTTGGAAATAAATATGCCAAAAAAAGTACCAGAACCACAGCACAGGAAAACATGGGGAACTCATCCATTCTCAGAAAGTTCTGTTCCCTGCCACATATGGACTGATTTAAACACAGAAACATGAGGCTTTAGTGGGAACTCTGGTTATTATTTTTATCTAATTTACTTTAAACACTGATGAGTTCCTCCCAGATGAGAGCCACATTCTCTCTGATTCAACTTCTGTCTATGAATTTCTAGAGGAACATGAAGAAATTCACTGAACATTGAATTGATGAGAAATGTACCTTCTTAAAATAATATATTTGCCTGTATCTCCATTTTGTCATCATTTTCAGCCTTCCTTATTAGACATTTTTTTGGCTGAAACATAGTCAAGAAACGTTCCCTTTGAAATTAATAAGGATGAATGAAAAAGCAGCAGAAGGGTAGCAAATCATGGCCCTTTACTCCTAAACTTATATGAAAAATGTTGCACTATGCCTTGAAATGTCAGACTTATTGCTTAAGATAAAGCTCTCTCCAAGAGGAATGCTCTAAGAACTATATCTGTTTTCCAGGCTATTCTTTTTCTGGCTTGTTAGAAATGAAAATTAAATTTCTTGTGGCTGTGTAAAATAAACTTCTAAACCCTGCTGTATAAAAATTAATGTTTGCTTAGAATTGCAAAATGGCAAATTTAAGTTACCAGAAACTTGGACTGTGTGAAGCTTATATAGGCTTATTTTCTATTATAATTATTGCCAAACAATAGTATTTGAACATGAATAAAATTATAGAGAGAAACATAGAGCAAAAAGTTACAAAAAAATTTTACCAAACTAAAGGAAATTACAGGCTATAAATTATATAACATGAAAACAGCAGAGCTGACATTTATGAGGAAAACCTATCATCCTGAAGAACCAATAATGTTACTGTGTTTTTCAAGCGAAGCAGCACATCACACTGAAGAATTTCACATGTCAAGAAAGACCTGAAGCAGTTAAAAACAAAGCAATTCTTACTAAATAATATTTTGAGTTACCTTGATGGAAATAGGTTACTGATTAGACTTCAAAATGAGCCTAAAATTATTAAAATTACCTGTTCCTGTTTTCCCCTTTTCAATATTTTTTTCCCTCAAGGAGGAACAGACTTGAAAAACCTTCAAGTATAGACCAAAAAAAATTTACTGGTACTGCTAATAAAAGTACTAAAGGGCATTGGATGCAGTGTGGAGCTTTGAGTAACAGGAAGATATTAATTTACAGACTCTTGGATTGTGAAACTCTTCAGAATATTTTGGATACAGCCTTGGTGGCAGTGACCATGAAATTGGGCACTGTTAAACATCTTTGTTGTTGCCACGGGCAGTGGATTGAGGGCACCCTGGGCACTTCTGCTGACACCACTGAGCAGCTCCACACTGGAGAGGGGCTGGGGATGCCATCCAGAGGGAGA
>VZRX01008687.1:0-33386 GCA_013398075.1 Notiomystis cincta | reverse complement strand
AGATACCTGTCTCAAAAACTGTGACACTATGGTTTACAGCTTCATTTGGGGTTTTCCTTAACAACAGCCAGTAATAAACCTGCATGAATGGATTAACTTCGTAGGAAAAACAACTCCAGCATCCCTCGGGGTAGTTGCTGGACAAGCCCACTGAGACAGCAGCAAGAGTGGCCCAGTCACTGCAGTTTGCCATGCTGACACAGCAGAGGCTGTCTAGCTGCTCTCGGTGCCTTTGGGCCTTGCCTGGAATCACTGGAAAGTTGTTAGACTGCTTTAATTTGTAAACCTATTGATGAGCATTTAATGTTAATGAAATGTTAGCGATGAGTAATTCTGGCAGATGAAACACAGTTAGTTCATTGTGCATCTAATTTATTCAGTGCTAAATGTTCGCCCTGATTTCCTTTAAGTATGGAAAAGTCAGACTTAGATAAAAACTTTGCATATCAAAGAGGAAAATTCTTTAAAATGTCAGTCAAATTTCTATGTAAATGCTTGTATTTGAGTTTCCCATAAAACTCTGCAGCCATGTATCCTTCCTGATGGAAGCAGAAGGTGGGCACCAGATTGCTCCTGGTGCCCACTTACTCATAAAATCTATGCTGAAGGAAATGGGAACTGTCTCTACGAAACCACTTATCAAATGCTGTGCCTGTGAACAACTGAAAGAGATCCTACACAGGTATGGGAAGGTCCTGGCTGTGCCAGTGGATCAGGAGTAGCCCAGTTTTATCATCTCTGGGTACTGAATTCAGAGCATCTGTGATATTTGGCACTGTGATGGGTGCCAGAACATCCTATCCGGCCAGCAATTTACTACATGGCACACAGTGCATTAATTGTGGTGACCACTGGAGAAAACAGACCACCTCTGTGCCCAGAGGGAGACAGAGAATGTCCTGTGCAGTAGTGGGGTGCCTGTGCATGGGCCAGCACTGCAGGAGCTGCGCCGCTCAACCCTCCCCATTCCTCTGCACTGCTCCACTGTGGCGGCAGCTCCTGACACACAACAGATTAGGGAAAAGTCTGATACAACATCTGCCAGCTGCCTTTCTCAAAGAAATTGGACAGCATTAATATTTACCCTCTGCCCAAGAAGAAAACAGCCATAATACTATACCATAATCCTGTGTTCCCCAACACTGTCCCTCTCTTCTACTGGCAAGTGTAATCCTGAGCTCGAGAGACTTTGCAATTGCACTGATTTCTGAACAACTGAGTAAACCCAGAAAAAGAGATGGTGAAAAGCCTGCCCTACTGCAGATCCCCTGACTGAGAGGGACAACCGGCTGGAAAGTGTTTTCCAATTTGTCATACCTGCACCTGAGCATGCTGAGCCCCATGGGGCTACCACTGCTGAGGAGGCAGCTCAGCCAGAGCCTGAGCTCCTCTGGTACCTCAGCACTGCTCAGGGGCTTTACAATGCTCTGTGGTGAGGCTTGGGCACATGTCCCTTAGAAGCTTCACCTGGTTAAAGCAGAGAGCTGTGCTCTGGGAAGGAGGAAGGCAGCCCAATTGCTGTAATTGTTGGCAATTTATTTGCCAACAAGTTCCTAAAGGGCAATCTATTAATACATAATGTGCCAGCCAAGAGCCCAACTCACCCTGTGTAACACAAGGCAATATAAAGCACTGAGACTCCCATCAGAGAAGCTGGTTTGGAGGGCTCAGCACCTTTAGCCAGTGAACTCAGTACAGAACAAGCCAACAAGTCCAGCCTCTGCCCCAACACTGTGGTGCTTCTGAGAGCCCCAGATGGGCAAACAGTGTAGTATCTGGAACACCAGGGCTTGCACCAGCATCAGCAGTACAGCTTCTCAGGGAATAAAGCATAGGGAAGACAATGTGGAGGCTTTTTAATACTGTGAGGATGGGATTTGGCTACCCCCACCCAGACTCAGGAGTGGGTGGCTCCCTTTTTTCCTTCTCTTCTGTTTTAATAAGGGGAGTATTTAATGTACTCAGAATAGCTGAAAGACTTACAAGGAGAGATGGACAGCAGAACAAAATATCTGTTCACCATTAAAAATGGGAAATAGAAATAACAATATGTAAAACAATATGTTTCTTTCTTTTTCCTCATGGCCTGATGGCAGGTGAAGGCTCAGGGGCACGTGCTGCTCCAGCCACTGCAGGGATGGAGCAAGCATGCAGGCACGTGGCTGATTTCCAGAAGTGTTTTTGCATTGTTAGTGAAACTTTAAGCTCAGACAGCAGCTAAAATGAAAACAAGGCAATAAATCACTCGGCCAAAAGAGATACTGTGGGAGATTAGGTGAGATTGAGCAGAATTCCCTGTGCTGGGCATGCTTAAAGGCTGGAGGGGAATCTTTCATTATTTTACTGTTTCTCTTGTTGAACAGATGTACAGAGAACAGCGACAGCATGCAGAAATCAGATTTGTTCACCTCTGAGTTTCCTTTCATATTCTTCTAAATGCAAATACCTGAGTTACCATCTTTTCTATATGTCTTGTCTGTGAAATGAAAACAAGGCTTTATGCATGTTTTCCCTGTTGATCCTTTTGCTTTCCCTTTCATTGGGAATGTTTCTGAATGGAAGGTAACAAGTTAAGGTGTGGCAGAGAAAGTAGTTAACAGCCATTCATTCTGTGCAGGCAAGTAAACAGAGCGTAAGCAAAGACGCAGAAAGGAAATAAGGAGAGAGGACCCCCGGTACTTGCATTCCTCTCATGTTTAGTCCCTCAGTGAACTACAATGGACATCTGGCACTAGTGTGCCAATACTCTGCTTTTATGGTTGACTGATAAATTATCAGATTTATCTGATATCTAGCAACAATCAATTAACACTTTGAAATTAGATTTAATTGATAATGCCTTAATTTCTCTGTTGTTTTCTTCCAGACAACGTGGCTCCAGAGGTCTGAAACCCCTCCCAGTTAGAACAAATAATATTCTTCATCTCTTATCTTACTATACCACGTGCATGTGGGGCCAGATGTTTTGGCAGCACATTTGTGTTCAGATTGTCACAAATATACCCTGTGCCTGGGACAGCTTGAAGTACATGACTGATGGCCCTGTTCTTTAAAACATGATCAACTTTGTGAAATCAATCAAAGGAAGCTACTGTGGCAGAGAAAACAAGGGAAGCTTTTCTTAAAGCAGGTTGTGCACTGCCGCTTCGTTCTGGAATGTTTTACTGCTGGTGGAGCAGAGTGCCTGTGCCAAGCTTATCCCTGTGCCAAGCTTATCCCTGTGCCAAGACAACTTCAGAGTCACTCTCAGAGAATTAACAGAGGAGCACTAAGGACAAACCCAGCAGACATGAGATGACATAGGTCATGAAAATATAAATCACACAGACACTCAACTACATCATGGATTAAATCTTTGAAATTAATTTATTTAGGAAGCATATGTGTGGGCAGGAGCAGTCTGTTAGTGCTGCTGGCTGACACTGCCTGCTGCAACATCCTCTCCTCACTATTCTAAGCCAAAATTTTGGGAAAGATTTTTCAGCCTAATGATTTTTTTTTCCTTTTTGGAAATTTGGCCACAGCAACTCAGTTGGTTTAGTAGGTGAAACTACAGAAAACCATCTGGGTTTTTTTGTTTTATTACAATAATTGGACAATCTCTTTAGTTGCTGAGTCTGGGCTTTCCTTTCCTTTGGCTCCTGATGTGTATGTCCCTGCTAGACCTGCATTCTCAGGATTTACAGCCAGATGCATGTTCATTTTGTGCAGAAAACTTCCACCCTAGAATCACTGTGTTCTGAGTGCCTAACTTGGTCACATTTGTACTCTGCTGATGGGAAGGACCTGCCTGCATAGGATGAAATATAAGAAAGCCACTGTCTCTGCTAGAACCACTGACAGATAAGAGGAAATGCAAATCACACTCCTTATTTAGGTAACACAGCTAGAGCACAGCTCACACTGATAGAGGAAGAGCACTTTCCCAATAAAACCGAGGATAAGGGAGGGCTGGAAAATTGCTGAGTCAGGCCTTTGGAGCACAAACACAGACTGCTCCTTACTTCAGATAAACTGCATCCAGTCTGTCAAGACCAAGCATCACATACTGCAGACCAACACAGTGGAAATGCCACAGGAATCTTTAGATACTCTTAGCCTTAAAGAAGGACTGCTCAGGAAAATTGCTGTAAATGCTTACCTTCAGCATTCAGGCTTTTACATTTGTAAACTCATCTGCTCTGCTTCCCTGTCTGCTGGACCCTGTCATTGACAGAAGGAACCATCATAGCATGGGGAATATATAAATATGCATCACTTCATCCCTAGGAAGCTAAACCAATAGCTACATGGTGCCAGAGAAAAGGCAGAAATTCCATATTCCTTGTTCCCATTGTCTTTTTGTGACAGATGCCATGGGATTTCCTTGAAGCAGTTCTCATGAGCTCAAGCCCAAGGAGTGATCTGTGAGATGCAGTATAAGGACAGCCTTGGAGAAATGGCTGGAATCAAATCCCATCTCTGCAAAGGCCTTCCTGAAAAAGGCACACACTTGTGGACCCTGGGAAATGCTCTTTGGACCTGTGTGCATACAGCTGTGGGACGTGGCCACTTCCTTTGTGCTTCCTGGGGCAAGGAGGAGGAACCAGCTTGAACACCACACTGGGAACCACAGTAAAGCAAAGTGTACATAAACCAAGCTATAAGGTGAGTGACATAAATAACCTTTCTAAATGTCCACGTTCACCAATGGCTGTTGTGATAACCTAGTTACTCCTCGTTTTTGGAAATATAAACCACAGTAAAAATATTTTCTAAATATTGTTCTTTTCTACAACACCACCTCAACACGATACATCCAGCAGCACACAAGTTCCTGGCAAGCAGAAATCATGCCTGAGGGAGGAAAGGGTCTGCTGGGGGTGAACATCTCCTTCTGCCCAGGACAGAGTGCAGTGAAATAGCACTTCACATCCAGGAGCCAGAGTTCACCCTGTGGCCCTGCTAAGGCCAGGACAGCTTGGCACTGGTTAAGGGCTGCACCAGGGCCCTCACTCTGTCCTGGCCCAGAGAAAGGCTCTGTGCTTCACCAATATTGTCAAAGCAGTTTGCAAACACTCAACTAACAGGAGGCAATGAAAGGAACATTTCTGAACAGCAGATCACAGAGCTGTGAACGAGATTCTCAGCTATGTTACTCACAGTCATCTTACTCTGTCTTCAATGTTTTATTTCAATGTCATAAGCATAATTTTATTCACTGCAAAAAGCATTTGGGGGCAATGCTGAATTATTTATTGTTTGAAGCAGCCAAACAAACTGCTTGTCAAAACAGATTTTATAACTTAACACATAGTCTCATGTAATAAAGTGCAGTTTAGAAGGTGCAGGGTGTACCTTCTACAGCTTGAACTCCTCTCCCAAAACCTGGTCAAAGGAGCTGTCTTTGAATGTTTAACTCACAGGTGCTGGGTTTTTTCTCAGAGCAGGCATATGCCTGCACACTGCAGTGCTCCCACCTGCTACCCTCCCAGCCCAGCCCAAGCAAGGAAGGCTCTCCAGCATCCTTGATGCCCTCCCACAAGGCATGTCTGAAGCCTGTGCTGAAACCAGGGGCAAGTTTTACTGCTTGACCAAAGTCCCTGACTTTGCAGAAGCAGTGGGGTACCTTAAGCACTGATTGACTCGGCCTATGGGATCTGGCTTTGCAGATCTGCCTGAGTATTTTTCAGTGTGTTAGATTCAAACATCAATTTGCTGGGCTGGGTAGCCCAGCACCTGGTGGACAGCGGCTGCCTCCAGAGATCTCCAGTGCTAGTGCAGCCTCAGTGAAGCCCTCACTCCCACACACCACAGCACTGGTATGCCAGTGATTCACTGAAAATTGCTTCAGTCATCTCCAGTCTTTTTACAGATGTTAATGTAAACCACAGGTAATTCTTGTTGCTCACTGTAGCCTTCAACCAAATGACTGCAACAAAGAACAATATAATATGAAAGCAAAAAACTGAAGGAGAACTATCATGGAATTTTGCATAAACCATGATAGAACAGGCCAAACTTCTCAGTTTCAGCAAATTTGATAACATGCATGTGTTACTTGTGTGCAGCATAAGTTGGATCAAATGACCAATAGGTTCATGCAAGCAGCAAGTGTTTATCTGGTTCCTACTCTGACGAGTACCAGAGCAGAAATGTCGATCACACCCAGTGCTTTAGACAATCTCTGAGTGTCACAAGGTATGAACTGCACTCAGCACTGGGGCCTGAATGACGGACCCTGTCACACTAAGATGAGGAACACAGTACCTGGGAATATGTGGCAGCAACGTGCCTCAGCCACAGGACCTATCTTTTTAAAATTTGTTTGGGACTGTCCTGCTGCTGTATGTTACCTTAAAGTACCACTCTGCATAATGCAGATATTTGTGCTATATTATTCTTATACATTATGTCTTTGGATGCTGAGACTTTACAGATTTACAAGAATGGACAAGACACCCTGGCAGAGCATCTGTCCAGGAGTGAGGTGAATTCCCACAGGATGCAATCTGGGGGAAAGATGGAAATCTGCCCATGGAGCATGAAGTCAACAAAAAGCCCACCACTTGCTGCACTGAGGGTGTTTGGCAGAAAAACTGAGGACAGAAAGTCTGAAGCTCTGCCACATCCACTCCTTGTGGCTTCTGGCCCTCCTGTGAGCCCACAGCATCCCCAGTGCAAGGGGCCATGACCTGCACCCACTGCTGCACCACATCTCTGCCCAAAGCCCAAGGTGTTCCCTGAGCAGCAGTTAAATTCTACTTTCTTGTAAAACATTCATAGAATACTATTCTTTTCAAAGCACGTTTCAATGTCTATGAGTACATCTAAAATAGCAGAAAACACAGATATAGGATATCAGTCAGGCTTGCAAAACTGTCCCCAGAAAAATTACAGGATCAGCATCAAATCCATTGCCAGCTTTTTACTCTCACAGCAATTATTCTGCAGGCTTTCACATCTGTCATTTTAAATTTTATTTACAGTTAAGGTTGCTGGAGCCATAAAAGAAGCACGAAGGCTTTAGCATGAAATGGATTCCTGCTGTTTTGAAGACAGGTCAGGCATCTGAGAGTTGATTAAAAACAGCTCTTATGTATCTTCCCATTTCCCTGTTGTTACCTTGTTTAAACATTTTTAAACATTGTTTAAAAAAAAAAAAAAAAGAGAAGAAAAAAAGGGAAAAAGTATTTCCCTAAGTTTCATTATCAAAGAATTTATGAATTTACTTTTCCGCAATGAAATTATTTCTTTATGCCTTAAGGGAATAAGAATATGGAAAAAAGTTTCAAAGGATTTAAGAACACAAAATAATGTATCAAAACTATGCATGGAGATACAAAAGTACAATGCACTCCGTCAGTAGGTTTGCACACCTAAGAAAATAGTAAGAGGCAAGAGTTCTCTAAGCATATTAAGAAGTAGGAAAAAAATGAAATAAATTAGTGAAAACTACAGAAAAAAGTCATGACCTTGCAAATCTGTGTTTAGCTGGATGTAATGGTTCCTCTACTCTGAAGACAGAGGTTTCACACTTGGGGCTTTTTGGTCCGTCTGGCATGAAAATAGCATCTGTGATTTAACATCACTTTTTGACTTGAAGGAAACTGCTTGTCAGTGTGTCTCAACATCTCAGCTGTGTGCCTGTATGGCCACTCATTGTAAGATATAGCACAAGTTACACCTTGGAGTCATTTTGATCTCAAATGCATTTTCCTTCACTTTGTTTCAGGCCATTTTCTATTATATGCCAAGTCTTGGAATACAACCAATTTCAATTATTGCCCAAAAAACCCCTGGAGCTGGAGGTTGCAGAAGAGTGTGTTGGAGACTGTGCAATAACACGGAAATGCTTTGTTTGAACTCTAAAAGGGGATTTTTTTTCTAACTATGAATGTCAGAAATTGTGGGCTCTTCAGCAGTGGCAGGGAATGGTAACTTGAAGAGCAGTCAGGTTGTGGTACATGGTCTAGGAACATTTTAGAAACTTTTAGGAGAAAAATAAGTACATTCTGCACCTGGATGAAAAATTGCTTATTGCCAGCTCAGGTTAGAGTGAGGAACTGGATGAAACTCTCCTGTATCTCCAAGAGGAGTCTGGGCCAGTTGGCTGTCTAGTCATGCAAGCTGGATGTGTCAAGAGGAGGAAATAAAAATCCAAGAGCCAGCAATAAGGGCATAGAGGTGAGGTGGAATCAGGCTCCCCACCCTGCCAAGTGTTCTAATCAGTTGCCTAATGGGCTTCTGCCACCACATGCTAACAAAGCACCTGCAACTCTACTACATATTTATAAGGGCTTGAAAATTAAACATTGTTTACATGGCAAATTAACAATTTCAGCATTTCCAGCAAACTAATTGACATAAACCATTCCCCCTCCTCTGGCCATCTTCTACCTCCCATCTTTCAAGTACTTTTCCTGCTCGTTCTCTGCACACGTGTCCTTTGCTGCTTCTAGAGCTCCCATAAAGTACAATTCCTTAAAGCTCACTGTGGTTAGAACACCAAACACCAAACAAGTATTTAGTCCCTAGACTATGATTTTGCCCTGTAACACCAAGTCAGGTAAAAATTCATTTTCTGGGAGGCATCATAATCCTCCTCAAAATATTTCCTGATCTTCATTGTTCATTACTCATCTCATTGGCTGTGTAGATGATGAATTTCAATGCAAATCCCAGTCCATTTTGCATGGAGAGAGGATGCTAGAATATCATCTGACAATGACATTGCGGGGAAAAAAAGCCATTAGCATTAAATTATCTGCTCCCAGATAATTTCCCAGATTAATCATCACAAAAGGCTCCGATATGGTCTTTCACTCTTTTTCTTTGCATAACATTTCACTGTACTCTAGACTTGAAGAGCTATAATTTATCAGGTTTTTATCTGCAATCAGGGCATTGTTTTCATCAGAGTCGCTGATCATGGGAGAAGTGGCAAGGCCAAGTTTGCAAGTCTGGAAAATTCACCTATAAGCAACAGAGGTCAGGCCATGGATCCCTGTGAGAGCAGGAGACTCTAACAGAAAGCAGAGCATTGCTGGATGCTAGTAACGCCCCCATCACCTCATCTGGGCAGCACTCAATGGCAATGCATGGCTCGACCACTCCAGGCACTGGACAATTGTGGAAATGTCCACCAAGCTCAGAGAGACCACCTCTGGCTCTCTCTTCAGTGAACATAAGTCATCAATGATTGACATCATGGGATTTTTTTCTGGGTCAGACTTTAGCCTGCTGTGCCCTTCTCCCCTGCGCCAAAGTGTATGCCAGCCCCCTCCCAACCCTGTTCCAGCCCTGACCTCTGCACAGCCCCCAGACCCTGCTCTGTGACTCTGCTGAAGGCTCAGGGACTGTGGGGAGAAGGATGTCAGCTGGGCTGAGCTCTGGTCCCAGGCTGCACCCAGGCCCTTCTCCTACAGGAAACGCCCAAGACTCTGGACGAAGGCGCCCCAAGGCTCTGCTCGCCAGAGCCTGCTCCCCCAGCAGGGGACATTCAGTGCTTTGACACCCTCAGGTGGGCTGCAAGCCCAGGGCAGCCACAGGCTGGGTGAGAGGGGACAGAACTCAGCCTCGTCACTGCAAGCGGAGGCCTGGAGGTGCTGGACTCCAAATCAACCTCCTCAATGCCTTGTGGTGCATCTGCCCCACATCCCCAAGGCCACACCAGGCTGCCACCTCCTCTGGAGACACTTGCCCTCTCCCAGCCCGCTCACTGCTCTTGGGGACACCCTCAAAATCAAGCCTGTTCGAGAACAGGCATACAGAAATTAAGAATGTGAGGTCTTACACCCACAGACAGATGTGAGGATTTTGAGCAAATGGCTGCTGTGAGAGCAGGCTGTACATCATGCAGGAGGAGTGTTCCTAATTACTGTCTCCCAGGTGATGCTGAGTAGCTGCTATTGAGCACACCCTGTCAAATTCCAGCTCACTCCCCGGCAAACAGAGATGAACACTGTAAGTCCTTGGCTCCTGCTCCATGCTTGTGGTCGGTTTTTTTATTCAGGGTAACAAGCTTGCTACAAAGTTTACATTTTTCTGCTTACCAAAAGATTTGGTCAAATCAACAGCTTGTGACAAAAGAAAGCAACAAAACCTGTAATAAACCCAAGGAATAAATAGGTATATGTTAAAGAACAAAAAAGATTTGTGCAATTCGTTATGTTCTCATCTGATGTGATTTTGGGTGGGGAGGAGTGACACAGTGATAACCATTAACAGAGGGCTTCTCAGATGCATTTTTCACTGTCCAAACGATGCAATTTGGCTTCCATTACAGACAGACATTCACAGTGCAGAGTGGCCCACACTCAGACAGCACACCTTTAGGAACCAGGAGCAAGAATTCAGGTGTCTGCCAATGGCTCCCAACCCTACACCTGCAGCCCACCAGCTCTGGATGGTTCGCTGCACAGGACTGGATTTTGCCACTTCATGTCCATGCAGTGCCAGTGCCATCTGACAGCAGCTCCTGAACTTCAGTTTCAGTGTTGCAATAAATGGATCAGGGACCTATGCAGGTTTGTGAAGGGATTTAACTAGCTAAAGTCACAGTCAGATGACCCCATAGTCCTGCCAGAGATTTGTATCCAGGCCTGGGAGCAAGGCTCTCCTCTCCCAGGTATCATTTTACAAGTGTAGTTTCAGGCTTGACTGTCCCCATTTTCATAGTGAAACGCAAGAATTAGTAACTTTTAAATCAAAAGGATAAATCACGTCAATTGTTCTCTGCTATCCAGATGGGAAAGTGGCTAAAAGCATGGGTCATGTGGAAGTATTTTGAAGTGTCAGGAGCTTTTCCAAACAATTCAGGGTATCTTTTCTCTGAGGTCTGCCTTCTCCATCTCTGCTACCAGCTGAGCTGACTCCACAAAAGATTGAGTCCTATGGAGCTGGGAGTAGTAAAGGATAACCCTGCAATTTAGAACTCCCTGCACATGGGACCCAGCTCCTCCAAGGCAGCATCCCTTGAGGGTGACTCTCACTCCCTTGGGGCCCCAAAAGCTGTCCCCATGAAGCCAGAGCAGGAGCTCAGCTCCCATGTGCCACATCTGCTCTCATTCACAGCAATGCGTGCTGTGTCTGGGTCTGTGTTTCAATTTCCAGGAATAATACTGAAGCGCATTAGTGGAAACAAAGAGAATTATTGATGGTAACAGTAAAACTATTTTATCCACAGAAGTCAGAGACAGCGTATACAGTTTATCAGGAACGTTTAGCCTGCCACAGAGATTAAAATATTTTTGTTAAAAATAGCGTCTAGAGCATTATGCTGTTGGATACAATTCAAATTGATTTGCCACCATAAGAAAAATACTTTCTGCTTCATGTTTGCCTTCCTAAATTCTGATTCAGTGGAAACAGTTTCCTAGGCAGTTCTGAAGTCACTCTGGATGCTTTGCATGGTGTCAGCTCCCAGGGCAGGGAGGGGGAAGCGCTGCTCCTCCCAGAGCTGTGTCAAGATGCAGCCCTAGCATGCTCCTCATTCAGAGAGGCAGTGAGCATGCTCTGCACCACGCCCACAGAACCCAGATAAACTCCAATAATGAAAAAGTCACAACAGCAGAAGACAACTGCCTCCTTGGCCACAAGGGAGATAAACTGGACGAGAGTAGAGTTATAAATCAATGCAATTGGTTTGACAGAGAGATTACAGACAGCAAATGCTAACTTGCAGTGCAGAGGCACAGAGAGTGCAGTGATCAGGATAAAATACCCAGAACAGCTTGGGAATTCAATCTGCTATTTTTTTACAAGTTGAAATGAATTTACTTCATTTTCCTGAGGGAATGCAGATTGCTGGTGTGCATCTTTTGTTCCCCCTCCAAAGAAGAAATCCCTTCCCAAGTCTGCTCTCTCTCTTGAAATGATGCCTCTAATTTGGTGCAACAGATTTTGTGCTGCAGTGAATACATCCTCCAAAGGTATTGTTCTGAGCAAAAGAAAGTAATGACTCCCTGGGAAAGTTTAAATAACTGACTAGACTACCTTTGAGCCTGATTCTGTTGATTTCCCACCCACCTTAGAGTGCAACCTCTTTTCAGCACAAATAGTGTAGTTTGAGACAGTGTGCAAACCTCCAGGGTCCTGCTGTTCCTGCCCTCCTTTGGGTCTCACACTTGCCAATGGTCCCTCTCTAGAACAAGTGATGCTGGCCAGAAACCAACCTAGAGGTGAGGGAAATAGATCAGCCCTAGAGCAGGTAAACACAGGGAGCCCTGAGCCATGGTTCCATGGAGTGACGCACAGCAGAAAGGGAGTTCCAGCTAATACCAACACAATATGAAATGTCTCAGGCTATTTTGACAAAAGTGTTGACATACAGATCAAAAAGACCATAAAATATGTAATTTTTTATTGTCCATAATAAAAATGAGCTTCTGGGAAACTTTTATTTTCTGGGAACTGTGTCCTTACTTAAGAAAATTGCTTGGATGGGAAATTCTCAGCCAGCTCTCTCTCCCAAAGGGTTGTTATTCAGTAACACCTCAGTGAGACTCTGGGCACAGTTGCCAGGGGACCATCACATAGTAAAATGTAAATAATTTCCTAAATGTGTCTGTTATATTTCAAATTCACTTCCAACAACTCCCTTCTAGACACAGACTGCTGTGTTTCCATTAGAAACAGTTTGCCAACTTTTCCATCATGTGGGAGCTAATCAAGCAGAATGACAGCTATTCCAATGCCAAATGGAGGAAAAGTAATGCTGAGTGTGAAGCAGACAAGCACAGACTGGGCAACCTTCCATGCCAAATATCGATCTGCTTATCAAGCTGCACAGCTGTTTGGAAATACAACAGTTCATCTGTGATAAAGTTCTGTTTCAGGCCTGAGAAGAACCTGAAGAGCTTGGCTCCGAGACCTTCTCAGTGAGCAGAGCCTGCACAGGTCCTGCCCCAGGGGAGCTCAGCAGTGCTTGGCAGCAGCACTCTTGGATACTCCTATTGCTCTGAATGTGGAAATCCTTGTTCAGAGCTCTAAACTAAAACTGTTTAGGTATGTGTGGGTTGTAAAAGGAGCAATTACCTTAACTGTAGTTGTAAGAGAAAGAAATTCTCTGTTATGAGAAGAGTAGCTCTAGAAATCATAGGAAGAACAGGCAATTTTAGCAGAATATGCCCACACCTAAAAGGCCATAAGCAATAACAACAGCTGTATTTGGGAGATTTTGGGAAATTCAGCAAGTTTAAGATACAGAAACACAGTGATGAAAATATAACTTGGGATTGGAGCCATCATTTTGCAGCTTTCTGATTGAACCATCCCAGAGGCATGTATAAGCCTTCCTTAGGACTAGAGAGGGTTTTTTTTCAGCTGCCCAGATTGTGCTTGACTGGAACAGTTCCAGATTCAGGCATGAGGCCACTGTAACCTAGGGCTCACAGCCTGTGCTGTGGTGCACAACCATAACATCCTGCACAGCTGAGGGCCAGAGCAGTGATGCCCTGCCACTGCAGCTAGAAATAGCCCTCCTTCCCGCCCTGGTTGTCCTTCAAAACAAGGCAGTCGAGCCAGTCTCTGAAAATACCAGTTTCTGAAGGAGTTCTCAGGGATGAGCTTAGCCAGGATATCTAACATTTATGCACTTTGCTAGTGTGTGTGAGTCATCCAGGTTCTGTCTACTCAAAGGAGTGGAAAAGCAGTGATTCACCACCAAAATAGGTGCTTAAGGGAGGCAGGATTGAAATTTGCATGGAGCTACTTGTCTTCCAGGGAGCTCCAAGAGCTCTTGCCTCACTAGCCCAGGCACAGCTCAGAACTTCTACATTTCTAATTTAGGTAAGACTATTTACGCAGAATTAATACAGTTAGCCTTTGCAAATTGTTATTGAAGAGCATTGGAAACCAGGAATAAAATGAACTAACAATAAACAAGGCAACTGAAAATCCGCCTATGTTCTAGAATGGAAATGTAAAAAGTTTAGCAGACTCCCCTCTGTCCCTGCAAGGATAGGTAGAGCCAGAAGGTAGGTAGACAAAAGTCTTGGTTTTGAAGCACCTGGTATTTTGGAATATATATCATTTGGAAGCACCTGGTATTTTGACTGCTTTTGAGCTAGACTTGGTGGAAGAGATCCTACTTCAAGCTTCAGTAGAGAAATATGAAAAATAAGCTATCTGAGGAAGAGTAAAGGTTAATTCAGTCATAGTCCAGAGGAGCAAATTCTGTGCATCACTAATACGGCAGAGTGTCTGCAGCAAGAAGCTTTCTTGCTCCTTGAATTGGAATACAGCTGGATTAACTGCCAGACTACCATTACCAGGTCTACTCATGAGCTACACCTTTAAGATACTTCTCACCAGCTTGATGGCTGCCTTGGGCCCTTAGCCAGGGTCTAGGAAACAATGAGGCAAATCTTGAGGCAAGTCATGCAGAGCCAGCTTCATACCCAACTTCCTTGGTGCAGCTGCTGGCCCCACTCACAAGCCCGCTCTGCATTAAATGCATAAGTCCAACCATTGCACACAATTTCTCAATTTCATCCCAACTCAAAATTACCTTGAATGCTAAAACCTCTTTTCTCTCTTTTCATACAGTCATTCCTGTTTTTCTAAATACTGCACCCTGACCCTTTCCTTCACAGCAGGAAATAATACCAAATCAAAATGATACAGAGTTGTTGATAATAGTACTAATTATTGTTGCTAATTGTAACAAGAAAATTATTAAAAAGTATGCAGTACTCATAGTTCCTTTGAATTGCCTTTGAATTGCATTAGAGTAATTTCCATTTCTGCTTAGCATAGATGGCACCAGAGTGAAGAGCTGTATTTTAACAGTGCTTATGTAAACCATGGAAAAAGAAAGGTGCCTAGGACTTACTCACACTGTCAGTGAGAACGTGCTTCAGCAACTGTGGCAAGTGTTAAAACAACTGCATGGGTAAATAACAACAAATAAATAAAACAAAAAGAGAAAATCAGGCTCTTATTTTCCAGTTTTAAACTCAAACATTCAGATGGCTCCTCGCTGTCCTTCCCCCTTGCCAAGAGATTAACTCTTAGGGTAATTTTGCTCACTAGAGATTGGTTTAACATTGAGTTAGCACTTCTTACACAAGGAAGGATTTGCAAATGAAAGGAGAGAACTCAACCATGACTTAGGATCCAATATTCTGTTTGGACATGACACTGTAAAAGCTTGAGGGAATGAAAAACAACAAACTCCTCCAAAACCCCAAACAATAAACTACTGTGGATTCTTCCCTTGATAATAGAGGAAAGTTAATAACTGACATACCTTGAAAAGGACCCAGATGTTTCATCCTTTGCTATCACATCCTTGTCATGCTAACTCAGTTGAAGAGGTAAAAACAAGCCAGAATAGCAGTAGTAGTGAGGCAAGGCAAGTTTGAAATCTCAAATGGTTGTGGTCTCAAATAGGTAGTTCTTAATTCCTAATTACTTTGATTTGTTTGGTACCTATCTGTAAGCAGGGAGTATAGTCCAGCATGCTCGTGCTGTGAAAATGACGGGGACATCTCCTCAGACCAACACCTCTAATTCGCCGGCATCTGCCAATAATGTGGCACAGATTTCCCTAGAGAAGGTTTTAAACAAGAACAGGTATTTACCTCTGGAAGGCACAAATAAATTTGGGCAGTTTTTATAGGTATCTTAGAATCAGGGTGAGGAGGATTCTTAGTTATGTGCTAGCAGACATTTAGGGCTGGACAGACTGAAATGGCAAGGAGCCTCCTACTCTATTTTTTGAGGAAAACTCTTGAAGCAAGCAGAAAGACTCACCCACTAGAAATGTACTCTTAACATTAATTAACTCAGTGAACTCAGTTTACCATGGTGCCCCAGTAAAAAGTGATCCCTGCCCATCGAGGACTGTAAACCTCGATGTACAAAAATAATGGCCCAGGAACACCATTTTCCCAGCACACTGACAGGGGTACAGCCTCTTCCTAAGGGTACAGCTGGACCAGCTGGTATTATCAAAGCAGTTCACTCAATGGACTTCAATCAAAGTGGATTTCGGAAGTCCTGTGTTAATTCCCTGGGTTTGCCTGCCTTAGTTTGCATTTTATAATCAGGCTTCTTCTCAACACAATCCAAGTGCTCTCCTGTGGAAAGGGAACCTAAGATCCTCTTGAGATAAAACAATTGTTAGAAACAGGAGTTCACATCTGTGTTCAATTTTTCCTTTCTAAATTTGATTCCAAACCTCAATCAGTGAAATTAACAATCATATTATTACTTTATTTATTATCTCAGAAAGGAACAGCTTTGATCCAGTTCATCCTATTCTTTTTAGAAAAAGCAATTTAATTCATTCATAAAGGATTTTAAACTGTCAGTACCTCATCTCACATTATTATTGCAGACTTGAAGATAGATGACATCACTTGCCCCCCACCAAATGTGCATACATTATTGATTTTTCCAAAGCTTCATGAATAGGGTAGTTTGTAATCATTAAAAATTAAAGAGAATGCTGCTGGCTGGCAAAGAAGAACAGCAAATTTTGCTCTTGGCTCTATTGCCATTCCTCTGCAGCAGAGCTGGGACCTTCTTACAGCAAAAGAGAAATGAAAATAAAGAGTATTACTTCGTTGTGCAGCAGACAACTGCCCAGAGCCCCTCTGGATTAGGTACTGCTCCAAGGGAAGCCACAGGGGTAAAGGAGGTGCCCATTGCAGTGCAGCCTCCTGTGCTGAAGCTCTAGGGCTTAGAACAGCTCTGCAAGCTGCTCCCTGTTACTATTCTCTACCATTTTCACTCTACACTGTGTTTGCCTCAGGAATAACCTTCTAGACCCACCAACATTCAAGATGTTTACATGGTCACTAAGGAGATTCATCGTATGGTCACATCATAAACTGCTGTAGTCCTTTATTATTTCCAAGCAGATTTTTGCTCAGAAGCAATCTAAATGTTTGGAAAATGTATAATTTTCCTAATTATTCCCAGCAGTATTTTGTAAGAGCATCATGGCTCCCCAGCACAATCAGTCAATCTTCCTGGTGCCTGTCCCCATCTGCTTGTGCACACAGTGGCTGCTCCACCAGTCATACCAACTCTGTAAATTATGTAGGTCCTGGGAATAATTAATTTTAAATTCTCTCTTTGTAGAACAAAACTCTGGCAAGGACCTAGAATCACAGTCACATTATCTAGCTATTTGTGAGGCTATTCCAATAATGAAACACACATCCCTCTGGAAATTTTACCAGCTCAAGAAAAGACTTTTAACTGACATTTAAATGTCAAGCTACTATGTTAAATGTTATGGGCATTCCATTGCTCAGCCCAGTTGAAGCATGAACATATCAAATGCTCCGTAACAATCAGCCATATTGAAAGTTGATGGCCTTTGATACCTGGAAAGACAACTACAGATGACATGTTTAACTGGGCTGATGGATATCCATGTGATTCTGTTGCATGAATGCAAACTCAAACACATCTTCAGTGGGCCACTGGGAGTCTACCAAAATGATTATTTTGAGGATAATACATTCATTTTCTCTGAAAAAGTCCTGTTCCCATAGTCATATTGATTCTTTTTGCTTTACATACTGTAAGCCTGCCCTTATCCTTCTGGTATCCTATCCTACCCTAGCCTATCCTATCCTGTGTCCTTATCCTACTGGTATCCTACCCTACCAAGTGAAAATTTCCTCTTAAAAGAAGTTCCTCTGTTCATCTTAAAAGAGAGTAGTAAATCATTGTACACAGCTGTGGGTTTGCCCAGAAGACTGCCAGCAGTGCTACCACATTTACAATCTACATTTATTTGAAATTATCCCTTAGCCCTGTACATGTAATTCAGAAAGGGGACTAAGCATTAATTTCTCTGAATTAAAGCAATATACTGCAGTCCCATAAATGATTTTAAGAGAATTTAAAATTAGTTGGTCACACTTGGGAAAAGACAAGAATACATCTTTCAAAGCCAAGAAAAAAGTCTAAATAAAGTTAAGAGTAGATAACAGACATAAAGTGCCAAAGCCACCTAGGGAGTAATGCAAGATTCAGATCAATATTTGATGTTCCTAAACTCATCTTCAGAGAGCCTGCCTTGACTGTTAGAGAGTGGATCACAGTAAAAGTCATAGCCATGGTATTTGATAGTATTTGTTAGCATTTATTAATATTGCACAGTCATTTCTGGCAGCATGTGTAGTGTGTCAAATTGTAATTTTCATTATTCAGATTTGTATTACCATAACTATTGGCCAAACCCCCAAATTTCTTGAGCTTACCTAGAACTCCAGCTCTCCTAGAACTACAGCAGGCTTTCACAGCCACTGGTGTGGGGATGGGGAATCAGCTCTGGACAGGACTGATCTGTGCAGTATTGATCTCTGCAGTCTCCCCCTCTGGAGAGGGGCAGTCAGGGAGGGACAACCACAGCAAGAGTGCACTCCTTTCATTACCCTCTGATACCACCTGTGGAGGGGGTCAGCACTCAAAATCCTGCTGCTTCACCCATGCCCCTTTGACAGCTGAAATGAATGATGATCTGGAAAGACAGAGAGCACCCCGTTCCTGGAGAGCAATGCTTGTGACACCAAACACCTTTGCTACTTCCTCCAACTCTGACACTTGCAGTCTTTTATTAAAAACCTGTTAACAAACCCCAAAGATCAGACATTATCTAAGAAAGGAAGCTTTTTCCTACCCATCTCTAGGAGCACAAAAATAATGAATATATAGGATATAATTAAGACATCCAATCTTCCTAATCTTCACTGCTATGTAAACATAATTCCTTTCAAATAGGCATATATGCCTGCACTATTGGGTGAGGGCCTCTGTGAAGATTATAAAGTGATTAAAGAAGCAAATCAGACTTGTTTGAGAAAGGGTTGAACTGATATTAAGAATTATAAAAAGATGTAACAAATGACTTGGCGCCAAGCAGCTGACAGTTCTCCCAGCGATGCTCTTCTCAGAAATGGCAGAGGTGCTGAATTTAAACACTGCTTCCAGCATTGCCACTGATAAATAATCATATCATGATGAGCACTGAATCATGCTTCACTGGTGATGTGAACTCTACACATTTTCTACTCCTTTCAAGAACTAAATGACTAATTTCTATCTATTGTATAAGATTGAAACACTGTGGCATAGTCTTTATGATAGACATCATTTGGCTCCTAGGATTCATTAAAATATCTTTGTATTATAACACAGCTGAGGAGCAGCACAAGCCAAGGAATTCAGCAAATTTACGATGGAGTTCCTGTCAATAGCAGGACTCTGCAGTTGTCACATTGAAGGAGTTAATGAAATTCGTGGCTCAGGCAGAGACAATCACACAGCTGCCATCATCCATCATCTCAGTTTTGACAAGCAAGATAGGATTATTATTTTGTACCTGTGCCAAAGCAGATAATTAAGCTATAATTTTAATGATTGCAGCTGGTATTATGGAGCAGAAATGCCCAGAAGATTTATGTGATCTATGCATACACATCACTAGCTTTCTGTTCTGGCTTTCTTATGAAAATACTCTGTGTGGAAAGCTGTATGTGGTCATTTGAGTCTCTGCTATGAACTTAGCCTACAAAGTCCCCACATTACACTCTTGCATTCTTGCCTTAAGATTTGGCTGGTGGCCTGGCTTTTTTTCTAACCTGGGCAGTAGAATAAATTGGTCCTGCTTCCTTCCAGCCCTTGGGCTATCAAAGCCAAGGACACTCAGGGTCCCTCCTCTGGTCACAAAACAGGAACGGGCAGGGCGATGCGCAGAGCCTTCAAGTCCTTGGGCAGCTCTGTAGCAGCATCACCCCCATGAGGAGCTGGCAGAGAGCAGGCAGAACAGGAAGGATGAGAGGAGGATGTACAGGTGCATTCTGCAGGTACCACAGAGCCTCATCCTGAAGGTGCATTTGCTGCTTTCTGTGTTCAAGGTTTACAGGAGAAATGGGCAGTGCAGGACAAGACTGCGCTCAGCCCTAAGAGCTATGGCAGCTGGAGTAAGAGGAGCAGGACCTTGGTGTCCACCAAGCTATTGGGGATTCAGTTTTTTACCAGTTAGAGCCAAAGTGGCATGTCAGCCCTCACTACTGTGACTGCTACTTTCTTGCTTGTAGTTGGCTTTCTATTAAAAGTCCAACATCACATTTCAAATCTCTGCTCAATGTAGCACAGAAATAGCTAACAGAGTGGGAGTAAAGAATTCCCTGCATGCAGGATGACTTTCTATGGTTTGTGATAAAATTCATGCTCCTGACCCTAAAATCTCAGTGCAGAAAACTATTTCAAAGGAGGCTACGCAAACTTCTTGTCCTGATGTTGCCTGCAAGCCCCAGGATCTGTGCATGGGCCCTCTGAAGAGAGTGCAGAGCTGTTTGGGCAGGAATGTTGTGCATCCCTTCTCCAAGCACCTTCCTGACCAGGTGGCAAATGGACATTTGCCAGAACAGATAAACAAATTCAGTAAAATTCAGAGATGCTTCTTTTAATAGTTTCTTTTTCCTTTGATCAATTTAATTGTCGTCACAGTAACTTTCTTAATGCTTAAAACACTCTTACTTTTCACAGAGAGAGCTTTGCTCTTAAATGGCAGTTTAGGACTGCAGCTTCCCCAGAGTGCCTCGGGCATGGCTATGCTGATGGCTCATACATGGTCCACCATTGCCTATTTTATTCCACAACAATAAAATGACACTACAGACATGCTTTGCTGTTGGCTACTGTATTTATGATGATTCTCTTGTTATACACAACTGTGGTGCTGAATAATTTCTGGCTATGGGAAACTTCACAACCTTTAGAAAGGAATGCCTTTGAATAACATTTTTAAGTACTGTTCAAAACATGAAAAAGAAGCCCAGCCCCTTCAAGAAAGGACAACCAGTATTTTTCCTTTGTTTATCTATTCAGGCACACATCAGGACTAATTAACTCAGGACTAGTATGACTTGATATAGCAAAAAAAGGATCTAAAAAATTACAAAGTTTTACATTAGCATATATATTAAGAAAAATAAAGATACAAACCAGGGTCAGTATTGACTGTGTATGTCCTTAGTTTTTAAAAACAATCTATCTTTGATTATTGAAATGCAGTGGCTGGCATTAGTGTCTCAGGCCTGTAACTAGGTTACAGATAAATGGATTTCATAATAACCTTCTGTATCCAAGTAATAAGGCTGTGATGTAGAGATGTAACAAAAAGCTAGTAATATATTTTTTTACTCTCACAAAGCCACAATTTAATTTAGATAAATCTGATAATTAATTATACCAACTGCAGAATATCCATTATGATTTCAGTATCTTAACAGAACATTTTAATTAATAGTTAAAGAGCAACTCTAGCACTTTAGGCTCTCAAACTTCAATGTGGGGAGCACTTAGTTTCTGCTGAATCCAACAATGCCTGAGGACTGTCACCAGAAATTAGGGCCATTAAAATGTGACCCTAAGTAGCTTAAACTTTATAGTCTCCTGAAATACCATTTCTGATATTTTTCCTTCTAAAATTTTTCCTCCTTACAAAACATGGTAATGAAAACAAATTGTAAATATTCTGTCCAATGCATACAGTAAAGGTAATCGATGCAAGCATGGAGAAGCAATCACATTACACTTGTAATCAGAGAAGAAAACATATAAGGTGTCTTGGTAAGTCCAGCATCAGTTTTGTAGCTGCAGTATCTTGTCTCTTGTTGACTTTTGCTTATTTCTGTCTCTAGAGGCAGGGAAAAAAGTACTGCTTGCACAATGTGCTGTCTCTGTTAATCTAGTTTTGCCTCCATTGCTCCATATTCTCTACAATCAGTAATTTTCTAGTAACAGGAGCAAAATTAGTTTGCTGAGGCTTAGCCTGTTCTTTGCCTGTAGATTGGAAAAATCCACCTTTTCATTCTTTGGATATTGCAAAAGATGAAGAAAAAGAAGGGAAATGGGCCCAATGTCCTCTGGAAACAAGCCTTCCAGGAGATACCACTCTCTACATGCCTCCCCTCATCACTCCTGCACCGTAAGAACTTCTGCATGTTCCAGGCTCACTCCAACCAATTTAATCTTCTGGTGGGGAAAACAAAAGACTAGTCCTTGAGGAAAGTTAAAACTCCTACAGGTACCATAAAAATAGGTACTATATGAGTAGTAGCCAGAGGAGAAACTTGCTGTAAGTACCTCCATGGAGGGAAGAGCTCCATTCTCAGAAACCATTAGAGATTCTGCGTGAGGAACACATAGTACAAAGGAAAGCTCTGCTCACACCAGCCCCTGCAGGGACAGCCCAAGCAGCTTTTTGACCTTCCACAGGCTGGCGTGGCCACCACACAAGCTACAATCCCACCTATGCTCAGTGCCAGCTTCTGCCTGACCATCAGCTCCTCCTTGATGCTGGCCTTACCTGTGTCCAGGTGGATCCTCCCTTTCTTCAGGGCAATGCAGACACACACCCAAGCTAAATTTTAACATAGAACGCCACTATTCAGAGGAGATAGAAAAAATTACTGCTGCTGCTGCTTTAGCTCCAGAATAAGAATTATAGAGAGAACTGGAGGTAAATAACACTCATCTGCACTTAAATTTTGGGTTTCAGTCAATTCCATTTAAATCTTTAAAGCACCCTGAGCTGCACTGCAGAGTTAATGGATTTGGCAGATAACAATACTGGCATGAAAAGCTAAACTCAAGGCACACAGCTCTGCTTCTTCCTGATCAATGGTAATTGTGTTTCACGGGAGCCAGAGGCGCACACCTCCCACCGCGCTCAGTGCCAGAATGCTGCAGGCCCAGCCTCCAGCTCAGGAGAGGAAGGCACAGCAAGCCAGTGGGGCTGGCTGGCCTGCTGGCACGGGCAGAGGAGCTGAAACACTGAATATCTGGGGACCAAAGACAACTCGAGTGGTAAGAGCCACTGTGCTGGTCAGGGGAGAGGGGCGCTCTCTAAGGGGACATCCTCGTTTCTCTGCTTGCAACACAAAGGGGGACTTGGCTGCCACATCCCCAAGGTCTCAGACTATCTCATGGAGTGGACACTGATAAACTGACTTTCTGCACATCCCTACATTACCATATCTGCACATTACCGCATTTGAAGCTCACTAGAAAGTTACTATTTTCTGACATCAGTATCTTTAAAGCTTTCAGAAATAAAACTGAAATCCATCTTCAGTTCACTGTGCTAGTAGCTTAAGGAGTTCCTTCATGTACCACATAAATGGTGGAAGCTGTCCCAGTTCCATGAGACTCTGCTCTTCCTAATGAAGGTCTAACAATTGCCATTAGTTCAGTGTTTCTGCCCTTGACTCCAAAATCTAAAATCACAGGAATGAAACTCTCTGGAAAGGAAGAACAAGTGGGCACAGGTTACACAAATTCAAGGTTTCTTTTCCAGCCATTCTCACAGTGCCTGACAAGCCACTGTGTCAGACAGCACTGACTCTGTTCATAAAGACTGGGGTTTCTCTACACCTAAAGTTGAAAATGATGCAAGGTTCCTGAAGGCAAACCTGGTAACTGAGGCCTTAATTCACCTCATGGGAACTGCAGACTTAACAAAAGCTTGCTCATCGCTGCAGCATATAGAAGATGGTGTATTATGTCTTGTCATACAAAAGTCTTTCATCTGAAATCCACTAGAATTCCCAAGCCATTTAACAGTGTACTCAAAGCACCACTTCTCATCCAGCACCTCATCTGTCTGTGCACACAGTCACTAAGGAAACTGCTTATATTAGCCACAAACACTGGGAATGGTGTTCGCATCTATTGCCTGAAACTGGTTTAAGTCACGTTCTCTACAGGTGGATTTAGAGCACCAGGAATGAGAAGCAGAGCTTCACAGCATCTCCTACCCTGCTCCTGGGCCAGGCAAGCACAGCCAAGCTGTGCTCACCTTCCTGCTCCAGGACAGATATGCTCCACACGACATGGCCTCTCCCTACTAATCCCACAGCACAGATTCCTGGCAAAGCCAGCTCGTATTTTGGTGAGGAACTTGAGGTGGGCAGGCAAAATGAAAGGTTTGAACCATTAACATAATATCATAAACCCTTCATGATTAACAAACTGTGCAACACAGTCAAGAAAATAAGTGTTATTCTGAATTCTTGGAAAAAAACAGCCCTATATTTTTAACTGCAAGTATAAAGGGTCTCAGATTGGTTCAAGGAAGATGTGACATATCTGGCTATTAAAAATGAAAGAGAATGGAAGCTCAAATTCTCTGCTGGAATGGCGATTACAAACAATCAAGCAAGTTTCATTAACAAATTCTGAGTTGCCATACTAAGCTGCCACCAATGGATCTGAACCTGGAATCAAACTCTCTGTCAGCAGTCCTCAGATTTAAACAACTCTCACTGCAAATCATCAGTTCCTCACATTACCCCGTTAATTGCAGAGAAGAATCCAGAGAGAAGAGATGGCTGTAGAAAAGGGATGCTGCATCAGGCTGTTGCATTCCACAACACAAAGAGAGAGAACTATTCCTAACACAGTGCATGCCTCCACTCTTTCAGCATTTGTGTAATTATAGCTGAGTCTTTTGAACATTCAATGCATCTCACAGAAAATGAGACAACCACATATTGTGGCTTAATGAAAAGAACTGAAGGAACTGTACCAAATTATTGTTTAACGGGCAGCTGCTTCATAAATGACTTCTCCCATCTGTTTTCTCCTTCTCCTTATATCAGCTCATTCAGCCTAATGCCTATAAAATGCTGAGCTAAATCTTTCAGGGCATCTCAAAACTCCCCAGCCAGTGCTCACGAGTGACTTTGGCCATCTTGCCCTGGATTTGGTAGCTCCTGTGGCTGCATAGCCAGGAAAGACATGCTCTGTCAGGAAAGACACCCCACTGCACAGGGCTTGCTTGCACATATTTTTTATTAATTCAGCCCTTATAATAATAATGTATCTGTCAGTACAAGTTTGAGTTCTCTCACCTTAAGCTCTCTCATTTCAGTGGAGACACTGAGTGATTAGACAGAGCCATATTCATGAATGCCTCTCACAGGTCTGCTCCCAGAGAGTCACCGGGCTCATTTCTTGGTTTTGGAGATAGATAACATATAGGAGATTTCCAGCTGGAGCAGGTCTTTCTGCTTTTCTCTAAGACCTCAGGCACTAGCCACAGCAAAGGATTGCTGCTGGACTTACAGGATTGACAATCTGATCCAGTAAGACCTATTCATTTGCAGCTTTTGCACCAATATGAGTAGCAGCAAATAGATGTAGCATGTGCTGTGTCCCAACCTGTCCAAAAGATCTGCCATGGAAGCCCTCACCCAGGAGCAGCTTGGAGGGGACAGGTCAGGGCTGGGGCTGTCTGAAACAAGCCCGCTCCATGCCCGCCCTACTCTGAAATCGTCGTCTCTCTTCTAACACTGGCTGCCACAAGTGGTATTAAGATCAACCAACATTGACAAGATTGCTCAGACACAGGGATATCAAAGTGATAAATGGATGGTGGCTACACTGGGTAAAATCTTTTCTTGAGAATCACACCTGGACAGGCAGCACATTACCTAAGGAGAGGAAGACACTTTGCTTTTCCAGCCATGCTCTACCTCTCACACGCAGGGCTGTATCTCGTCCTGCTCGTCTGGTTCAATGTAACAGCAGAGCAGACAGTGGATACCAAATGCTCCCCGAGCAGCAGGAGGGCAGGTGTCTGCAGGAGTGCAGGCAGTGAGAGCCACCAGCCGACTCCGCACTCCCTGACATGCAGCTCAGCCCAGTAAGCTGGGTCACATCCGCACTAATTCTGTCCTAATTTACCAAGCTAGAAACCTGCAGAAGCAAACAGGTGTATGTACTTGTTTAATTTGTCTTTTTCTCTTAGCAAAAAGAGTGATTATATTTCTCTTAATTCTCACTAGAGTGATCATAAAATATTAACCTCAAGCCATCCAGTTCTACATTATAATTACCTGCCAAAAATTGCTAACAGATATTCTTTTGCTATCAACATGAAGCTGGCTAATCCTCTGGGAACCTCTTTTTAATTAAACACCTAATACAGAATGATAAACATTGAAAATACGCACCTCTCCCCTATTAAGAACGTGGCTTGATTTCCGAAGTGTGCCTAATCAATTTAAAGGTGGCAGCAAATTTACAGTGGCATGAAATATTTAGGGCTTAATATTTCAGGTAAAGGTTATTTTTGTGATTCTATTAAAAGAAGGAAAAAGTGAGCTCAAATACAACACAAAATCCTAATATTTAACTCCAACCTTGGGTTTCCCTTCTCAGCTGCTGGCACTGACCAAGCACGCAAGTTTGGTATGCTCAGTTCTGGGCTTCTCCTTTTCCCTCATGGTCTGCATTGGCAGTTTTAAGTAGTAACATTCTCATCTATAAATGCATCTTCTACCCCTCACACAACTCAGCAAGGGCTGTGACTATCTCATGTAAATCAAGTAAGCATTCACAAAGCTCTGGCTCTGCAGCATCCCCATCTCTTCTTTCCTTTCCATCTCTCACCTCGATCTTAGTCTCCCAAGAGCCAACCTGGTCACTGCAACCTCAGGGTCATCAAAATATCCTTGTGGACCCTTTCTCCATAATCAAATTCCTCTTGTCTAGTAAACAGATATATGCCAGGCTTGGAGTGCACCTCTCTACCTGGGGCACTCAGAATACCTTCATAAATATTTTAACTCTGGGACTTTTACTAAGGAAGTTGCTGCAAAATGGTTTCTGCCATTTGTAGAGGTGCTCACAAGTTCATGGGTACAGTGAAGATGAATGTAACCCTCAGTGTCCAGATAAGCAGGGATGTAAGGAGCCTGAACTGTTTAACCTTCCAAAAGCAAGATGTGAGCACAGTCCTAGAAAAAGCCTCTCCACAGGCATTCCTAGAAAAATTACTGAAGCCAAAGTTTCCAGAAATAAATCAGAAGTAAAGGACTTTAAGGCTAAAACAAGACAAACCTTGATGGCAAGGAATAATGACCACAGTTATGACAGATCATCTCTGAGAACTGTTACATGAAAATCTTGTTTTCTGATGAAGAACAAGCCTAGTGCAACATCACAAATTCTTTAAAATCCATGCAAGCCAAGCTGGTTACTTACAATAAGGGTTTGAACAAACAGTAATGTTAAAAAAAGTCCCTATGTTGAGAAGGCAATTCACTCAGTGTAACAAAAATTACTTTTGAATAAGGAGGGTGCCCAGCCTGGACATACTGATCTGTGCTCCCTGAGAGAAGGCACGTACACGGCCGTGAATGTGTTACTATTAATCTCAGGCTCCAATATAGATGGGAGTGAGATTAACACTTGTTCTCCAGCCTAGAGATGGAATTTTCCACTTGCAAACTGATTTCACAAGCCATATTTTCCTGACATTTCATAATAAAGCTTTCCATGCACCTAGAGACAGGGAAACAAATGAGGCTGAGAAATACCCCTATTCTCTGCTGCTCCAGAGAACCTCCATAGGGAGTGCCTTACGAAGTGTGGCAAATACAGGTACTCCTTTTGCCAGAACAGCAAATTTCCAGGGTTTATGCAAGGAGGCTTAGTTATAATGATGCATACACTTATATAATAAGCAGGATCTTTTTGTCTCCTCTGGTAGAATGAGTCGCAAAAACAAATTGAGCCATCAGGGAAATGAAGACACCTTACCTCAGACAACAGCTAAAGCCCCATATTTCTGATTCAGTTCACAAGTGCACTTATACATCTGTCATGGGAATCAGTGAGACTTGAACTTACAGTTCCCAGTATAAATTTATGGATTTAAATAATTCTGAAAAAGCATTAAAATATCATAGGGCCAAAGGCTGTCTGAAATCACATTTACATGTTTTTCTGTAACCACATCAGGTAGCAAATGTAGTCACTGGTACCTAAGCCAGGAAAAATAAAAGTACTCAAAAAAAAAAAAAAAAAAAAAAAAAAAAAAAAAAAAGTCAAGGGAAAATATATTGTAATGACATGCATTTCTTCTAATTCAGGTTAGATAACTTTTGCACAATTTCTCCTAAATGAGAGCAAGACAAGCTGGTTTGCAATCTACAAGGCACTAGTTAGTGTATTCAGCCAAGACCATCTTGGGTCCTCAGATACAGCCTGTTCACAGATGCTAGAGGCTGAACACCAGACAGCTTTGTGGAGGGGGGTTGCGCCCATAAATGATACATGACTTAATTCCTACCACACTTAAAAATGCTCAAGCAAAGACACTTTGAGAGTTTCTCTGGACTGCTATCCCCACAGGCTCAGCAGTGCAAGAGCTTGAGGTTGGTTTGCAAAAGCTACAGCCACTGATTTTAGTTCATACCAGCTCATGGGTGTTATTTGGAGGGCAGAGACTCTGCCCACTAGCCCAACTCTTGCGTCACCAGGGGCTGCCATTAGTGTCCCCTTGGTGCTGGAGAGGGTTGCTGGTGTGGACAGCAGTAATCACAGCAGTGGGTAGCTTTTTTTAACATGCAAACCTGGTGCAGGGAGCAAGTCTAGGCACACTAGACTACTTCATTCCTCCCATGGTGCAAGGAGGTAGCACTCCTCCTAAAAATAATTCCACCTAAAAACATTCCACCTAAAAACAACAGAAAAAAGCAGTTAGCTGTTGTTTCTTGCTCCCTAACTACAGACACCTTTAAGAAACACTATAACCGCCCAGCTCTGTTTTCCCGACAGGGTTTTTCAGAGAGACAGTGTATCTGTTCTGCCTCTCTGAGGAGCTTGCTTCCAACCTGCTTCTTCCCCAGGGTTTGTTCACGCAACTGACCCAAATCTTGCAGTCATACATAAGCAATAGTAGCAGTGGGCTGCCCAAAGGGTTACACTTCCCACTGCATCCCACCAAGCACTGCCCTCTCCTCTCTACACACACCTGGCTCTGAAAATCAGGCCCTGCAACAAGTAACTCTCATCACCAAATATTCACTACAGGTTACAGGTTTCTCTGGTTCACCTATTTACTAATGGACTGTAATGTATGCAGGACTTGGGAGCTACTTCCCCTCTTTGTTCAGCCCCAGTGTGACCAGCTTGAATCTAATCAGCAGCAGTCAAGAAAAAACAGCTGAAATCTTCTAGGTTCACTTACACTTCTAGGGAAGCAGCTGTGATCTCACAATTGTAACTGATGACCCAACTCAGCCCACCTTCACACGAGGAGATCGCAGGGAAACCTGTGGCAGGACACAACACACAGACCATGGGGCAAATGCAAGCATAATAAAATCAGCTCTGAATTCTGAAGCCAAATAGTCACACAAACATGGAAACTGCCACCACAGCTGCTAACCACAGAGAAAGTTAATGTTCTCTTGCTCAAGCACAGTGTCCTGCTACCCCTGCCTTCTTACAACTGCTTTGGACACCTTCACACTGGTTCCATGAAGCACTCCAGTTACCAATAGTTTTAGGAGAGACAGTTTAACTCAAGACAGTGGCTTCAAGAGGACATCTTCCCACCCATACAGAGCAGTTCTTCCAGACACCAAGGCCCAAGGGGTCACAATCAGCCGCATCCTGTCATTGCATCATGGCACGGTACATATATCACATGACAGCTGATTCAGTGCAGAAGAGCA
This sequence comes from Notiomystis cincta, assembly GCA_013398075.1. Lineage (NCBI taxonomy): Eukaryota > Metazoa > Chordata > Aves > Passeriformes > Notiomystidae > Notiomystis > Notiomystis cincta. The sequence goes on along the minus strand of VZRX01008687.1, from coordinate 3,903 downwards.
TTCCTTAACTTTTCTCTTTGCCTGTGGCTTCTCATTAAGCACTTTGAAGTTCTCATTATATGCCTTCCATCAACACAGCTTTTGAGGATGAGATTTTCTTGCAATTTGGGCTTTTGATCAACAAAAGTTCTTTGGAAAAGAAAAAGCTGTCCCTTGTTTCTCCCTGCCAAACCAAGCAAGGAAAAACAAACTCAAGAAAATCTCAAGCTCTACCACTATCAAGTACCATGTATGAAATTTTATGGAAAGAAATTTTTCAGAATTACCTTTTGGCTGACCTCCTGTACTTGAGCACTGTTGGAATATACATTTACAAATCAGGCTTTGGTCTCTAAAATGAAACAAAAACTGTGATTTCTCCCTGCCTCTGACTGCCACACAATTAGCTGAGGTTGCAGTTCCTAACCAGTTCAACTCCATCAGTTCTTCCCAGGGCAATCATCACACAGATCAGAATGTTAATGTCCCACTTTCAGCCCAAGCCTGATTTTCTGCTTCTTAGAAGGGGTTGAAAATATGGACACTGTACAGGTTTTAAGCACTACTCTTCAATCAAGTGATATATTAATGCCAAAACTAATTCAGTGGCAGGCAGTAAGCATTGGGGGATCCTGTCCTATCTAATTTGCTGTCATCTGCAGTAATCACTGCTATTAATATTACTGTGAAGAACGTGTCATAAGTTTAAATTCATCACTTCAGCATGTCGTTCAGGGAACGCGTGCCAGAAGGAGTGATTGTTCTTTCCTCCTCAGCCTCTGGTCTTAGTATCGAAACCCCAAGTGCAGTGTAGCAACCAACATAAAAATAACACCCAAGTGGCTGTGCCAGCTGTATGGCCATTAGAGGTTAGTGATAAATATTCAACAGAGCTCAAACTGTACACAGAGGTCTAGTCCTTCCAGGAACAGCTGCCCATTATTAAATGAGAGATATTGAGCTTCTGTGGTTCCACAGTACAGGCCCAATGTACAGAGACAGACCAGCCAGTGCTCTTCGTCTGATGTATAAATTTCCCTTTTTAATTTGTAATAATAGGAACAATTAGAAGAGCAAGGGAGCAGGGAGTTGTTAAACTCACACAGTGTAGGAATTGCTCCTTCCCTGAGGACTCATTCTCCACTAGAGTCACTCGGTGTCACAAAGGTCACATGACTGGGGAACAACAAAGAACAGGTGCAGCCAGGTCAGAGATGACACAGTGGCACAGAAAGTGCTGGTTTAGAAGAGGTCTCACTGGCCACAGCCTCATGACACCAAATCCAGGTCTCACATCAGCTTGGCTGGCAGAGTCTCCCTTGGCACACATACAGTAGACTTGCTGGTTCAGGAAGAGAAGAGCAGGAGGTGGACAGAGGGCACCACAGGACAGCAGCATAGAAGGCAAATTGTTCGCTGTCAGGGGAACCACTCCTGTCCTGGCTTTTGTCTGGCAGTGCAGAGGACAGTAACAACAATGGTGTCAGGGCTGCAAAACCTGCTGCAAAACCCTCCAGGGGCTGCCCCCTGCCCTTCTGTCTGCTTTTGCTGGAGTCATGCTACCAAAGCTGTGCCTGCACACACCACAATAACCTCTGTGTGCTCTCCAGACACACCGACAGTGTTTCAAATCAGACACTTAGACCTTATCTCACACCTAAGTGTTAAACTGTTCTGTATGTTCTAACATCTCCTCACAGTTAGAACTTCCTTCCTCCAAAGTACACTCTTCATTTGTTCTAATTCAATTTTTCTGTTCCTTATTGAATTCCCTGACCTAATAACACAACAGTACCTTATAAACAGAGAACAGCAGTTAAATAATATTGCTGTTCTTTCAAGGAGAACAAACATGAAGAACTTAAAGAAAATGAAGAGAACCTGTCTAAAGCTATCTCTGCAGAGAGAGTGTTACACATCAAACATCCTGGACACCATGCCCTGTGCTAGGGGCAGAGGGAGGACATTCTCTGGGATCAGTTGTAATCAGAAGCATTTCCTGTTGACTTTTGTGACAGATGGTACATGGTGCTTGTCAGTACTAACATAGTTGGCACAGTGTTTCAGCAAGGGATAGGAAATCCACTTCAGCCATTATTCAGTGCTTTTGAATATAATCCAAGAAATATAAGTCATTGCTTCTCTCATGGTGAAACCACACTGTGCACTAACCTATCTTTATTACAGAAAGAAAACAGCAAGAAAACTCCCAGCAGAATCCCAGCTACAGTTCACTGACATCTAAAGGCCTTGCACTTGAAGTTCACTGTCCCCTTAAGTATCTTTTGCTGTCATTAGCTATGATCACTGGCTTGTTGCTGCTTCTCAGCCAAATAAATTGTACAAAGTATTTTATCCCATCAGTCAGAGCTGAAAAACACTCAAATGTACTTTTAAGAAATCATAATTATGGTGCAGAGTAGCAAAACACGGATCCGCTGAAAGAAGAGTTCCTGGGAGGGAAGGATGACCCCAACAGTGCCCAGACAACTGTTAATCTCATGACATGGGTCAGGTTCCACCACTAACCCCAATCCTTTTTGGCTTATTACTATTTTATATAAGTCTTTATTTACCAATTTGGATTAATTTAGATTTTTGCATACAGAAATTTCCTGCAGAAATTTCAATGCTGAAGCTCATGCAACTGCTGGCATTCGTGATGACTATAAGTCACAAGTTATCTCCCCACAAAAGGAACAGAGAAGTAGAAAGAGATAAAAAGGCAAGAGCAAAACACTTAGAGAAAGAAGAGAGAATCAGGAATACAAAAGGGAAGAAAAGGAGGATAATTGCATAGCAGGAAAAGCAGATATTTGAAAAGAAAAATTTAGAAAACAGCAGGATGTTGAAATCAAGAAGCAACTAAAACAGTGCTGAAACACCTGGAGACTAGCCCAGAAGTTTTGGCAGCAGGACAATACCCCATCAGAGTCTGCATCATGAATAACTTCTTCACTAGGGCCCTTTTATTACTCAAAATACAGTAGTTTTAAAGCTGGATGAGCAAAACATGTTTGAGAGCTTTATTAAAGGTCTCCAGAGATGTCCTATGCAGATACAAGCTCACTAATCCTGAAGAAAAATTTTAAAGCCTACTAATCCTACAGGAAAACTTCAAAGCCTCGCATGAAGGGTGACACTGAGCATTTGCCACGCCAAGAAAAACATCACATGACTCAAAATGCTCTTTTAGCAGCTCACAATCCATGTCTACACGGACAGTGGCATAACATTGTCATCCTCCACCACATCCAGAGATGTTTGCTTTGCTAATTTATTGCTTTGTGAGAAAACGTGTGAGCTTCAACAGCTGAAGTATTTGTCTCAGTCTGAGCTGTCACCGAGGTTTCCTCAGTTCCCTGTGCTTCGCTGTTTTTCCACTGGGCAAGGGGATGGTGCTGCACACACTGCACATCAAGGCACAACTTTTAGGTACACATATTGACAAACAACTGTGCTCTTCCTAAGCATGGTGCACAGGAAGGGAATAAACCAGCAGCACAGGAGAGGAGGGAGCTCTGCTCCACTGCCCCAGCAGGGCAGTCCTCACACACTCAAGCCATCTTTGAGACTTTGGACAAGAAGTAAACGAGATTAAAAGAAATGTATGTGGAGGACACAAAGAGAAATGTATGTGGAGGACACATGGAGGTGGGCTGAATTGAGGAGGAATAGTTAGAGTTCACACTTTTGTATTGCCAGTCAACACAGCATCTAAGAACTGTTCTCCTGCATATACTTGCCCATGGATGAGCTGGGAAGCATCAGACTTTAAAGCTCCCTACCTCACCCATTCCAACCTGGCTACAAGGGAAACTCTGATGCCTGCTACTTCTTAAACTGCTTCAGCCAGCCTGCACAAAGCTTTCAGTAATGCTGACTTTTAAAGCATTTTCAAAGAAATTCTTTCCTCTTTAGAAA
>VZRX01008684.1:0-11317 GCA_013398075.1 Notiomystis cincta | reverse complement strand
ACTCACACACACACGTGTGTGTGTGCATCTCGCGAGCTGGTCGGCTGCCGCGGGGAGGAAGCCGGGGCCGGGATCCCTGTGGATCTCGGGAGGCAGAGGAAGGGCAGAGCAGCCCACACACCGAGCCGCCCGTGGGCTGCCCCACCGCCTGGCGTTCCCAGGCTGCTTCCAGAGGGCCGGCGGCTCGGGCTGCCTGCACCTGGCTGCTATTAAGTATTCAATCAAAAAGGGATCACAAGCCAGATATAACTAATTCGGAGGAACTTTTTTACACAACAAGGCCCTTTCAGTTTGCTTGTTTGGTTTTATATCTAAGGCTCACTCGGGCAGGTTTGAAAATGAGCAGAGCTCTTGGCTGCGGGGGACACACCACGTTTCCAGCAGACAGAGGTGGGAGTTCTCCTTTGGTGTTTTAAAAATAGCACTACAAAGAGAGTCAGCTGGGATCCTGTGCTGTGGGGAGGGGGGGAGGCGGCAGGGCCGTGCCCCAGGCCAGCACTGGGGACAGGGCCCACGGAGCTGGGGGTGTCTGTCCCCAGAGCTGCTCCCCAGCCCCTCTGCTCTTGTCTCTGACCCAGGATGCCAAGGAAGGGACAGGCTGTTCCCTGTGACCTGCTCTTGGACCCTTCCCAGAATTGCATCCCTGGAGGGCAGACCATGACCTGGGGCTGAGCACCGGGCACTCCGTGTGGAAGCAGCTGGGATGCAGTCCTGGAGCACGTGGCTGGCTCGAGCTGCACGGGCGCCACTGGAGCCTGCCAGCTTCCTGTGCTGAGCTGATGGAAGCAGGAGAAGTCTTGGAGGACACCTGGAGAAGAGGCTGTGACCCCAGCAGCCCCGTGCCAGGCCCCAGCAAACACTGGACAGGTGGTAGAACTGCCCCAAGTGTCTCCTGCACAATGGCTTTGACCCTATTTCAACGAGGAGCTCACAATGCCATTAATCACTAGTGAGACTTCCTTCTGCTATGGCTAAAGAAACCCATCTTATTTTTTATCAGCTATGCAAAATTCACATTAAAATGTTCCTTTCCTTCCACCCTCACAGAACCCAGCAGCGAAAACTGCCGGATCCTCCACAGCCACCTCTACATCCCCATCCTAAGGATGACTGCTTTGAAACACAGAAAATGAAGGGAGTGACCACAATAATCACACACTGTGCTGCAAAGCCTCTGGAGCTGCAGGTGCCTGCACCGCCCGGGGAGGGCACAGAGGTCCCACAGCGGCTCCCTACTCAGTGCCAGGGACTGTCACCATCGCGGGCGTGTCCTGGTCACTCACCCTGCGAGCGGAGCGTGCTGACACTGCCCTGGAGCTGCAGAGCCCTCCCTCGGTCCCGCACCGCCTCCAGCGCCAGGGGCTCCTCAGCCCGGAGCCCTCCCGTGCCCCAGCCCCGGAACCGTGCCCAGCCTGTGCTTAAAGGGTCCGTTCCGCAGGGCACTGCCGAGGGCGCTCCCCCGCGCACGGCCGCGCTCGGATGTCGGCTGGGACACGCTGGCTTTTAGGGGAAGGCTCCAAGGAGGTTTTAATTTAATGCTGGCGCTTACCCTGGGAAGAATTTCCCAAGTAGGTGGAAATTCATGATCTCCATCAGCCCAGGGAGAAAGGAGGAGCAGGGAAGGCATCATCCTAGAGCACTAATATTTCTCTTTTTGGGGACGGGTCTGGATGTCTATTCCCCAGACACCGATATTACTCTTTCCCAGGAATACTAGCTGCTTTAAAACTTCAGCCAGTGTTTGCATGTTATTTACACCAGCTCTTGGCTCCCCACCCGCCTGGCTCCCGCTGGTGCGGGGACCCGAAGGACCGCAGGGGCTTTTCGGGCTCGGCTCCGGCAGGAGGGAGGGAGGGAGGGACTCGCCGGCCAGATGGTTTGTTTTCACTCGGGATCAAACCCGCTGCTGGTCTCGGTGGCTCCCGACAGCTCATCCTCCCACGGCCGCCGCCGGGAGGGCACAGCGGTGCTCGGCTGGAGGCGGCCCCGGGCCCGGCTGCTGCGGCCGCGGCCCCACGGGGGAGCGGCGCTTCCCGGCTCCTCGGGACCGGGCAGAACCCTCGCGCTGGCCCCAGCCCTGATGGAGAGAATTAGGAGCGGATTTGGCTGGGAACAGCCCCCAGGTTCTCTCACAGGGAAAGGGGGAAGGCAGATGTACGGCTTTGTCCTAGGAAGGACATTAAAGTCCTTGTCCTGGAGAAGCACCACGAACTTGGGTTGTGGCCAACGTGACTAAGCCTCCTCTTCCTCTCTGCTCGCTTCTCTCCCCATGTCAGACGTTTTAAAAAGCACCTTTAGTTTTGCAATGCTCTTGCTCAGAGCCTCATTACTCAGGCAGAGCTGGCCCTGTTTCCTTGGGAGCTGCATCCCTGCCTGATAAGATAAGTTCCCCAAAGAAAGGTTTTGGGACCCTGACTCACTGGAGAAACTTTCTGCAGTGCATTCATACAGCCTCTAACACACTCAACTATTTGATGGGCTTATCAGTGAAATTCAAATGTTCGTCTCTGCTCACTGGAGGACAGCCCTGATCCAGGAGCAAGGTCATCCCAATCAGGTGTTAAGCCTGGAGACTCATCCTATCTGCACCTCCCTAAATATTCACAGCCCTTTCTCTGTCCTGTCCCCAAACCCTCTGCCCTGGGCTCCCACAGGGACTCAGAGACCCCCTGGTGCTGGAGTGTCCAGCTGGGATAGAGGGTGACATCCCTGCTGGCAGGAGCCCCGTGCCCACTGCCAGGTCCCAGCCCTCCTGGGCAGTGCTGGTCCCGTGCTCAGTGCCCACAAGCTGCAGCTGGGGCAGCTCCAGGCCGTGGTTCCCCATCCCCGGCAGGGTCTGGCTCCAGGTTATCGCTCAGGCTGCTTCTGGCAGCCCACGTCTGGTTTTACAGGCGGGCAATAAATCCCCAGGGAGGAGCAGCTACAAGGTCTCCACCCGTGGGCCCCCCAGGAGAAACAGGCCCAGACCCCAAAGGTTTGCCCTGGTCAGCCCCTTGTGAAGGCCCCTGGGGTTTTCTTTTCCAGGTACAGTGAGCTCTCAGCCCAAAGGATGCCACCCTGATTGCATCAGCAGGGCTGCAGGTTCAGCTGATTCTGGGTGGGGAGAGGAATCCTCTTCTGGGGCAATAAACCCAGGACACTTTGGGAGCATTGCTCGGCTCCCAGTGAGTCCATCCACTGCAGGGGCTCCAGGGATGCTTTCCACCAGCACCCAAATCCAGCACCCTGGCTTTCCCCTGGGCTGGCCCCAAAGCCCCCGTCCCTGGGGTGGGCTGCCCTGGCCCCGGCCCCGCTGGGTGATGAGTGGTCAGGGCTCGGTGTGCCCAGCTGTGCCCAGCTGTGCCTCTGGCAGCAGGACCCAGCAGGTTATCGGGTGGCTCTGGAAGCCCCCAACAACTGCAAATGATCAACCCCAGGGGATTTTCCCCCTCCCCTCGGCTCTGGAGTCAATTGTCAGCCCTGCTTTTAAAGACACCCTTGTCGGCAGCCCGGCTATGCTTTTCTGCTTCGGAGGAATTCCTCTAAAACAATAATAGTGACATTGTTCCTCACTTTGCTGGCGGTTTTATAGGGCTCACGTTGGAGAAAGGTGACCATGGCTGCCTTTTGGCCACATGTGTTTACACAAGGAAATGCATGTGGGTTTTGGGGTGGCGCCTGGAGTCAGCAGCCGCTCTCTGTACTCCTGACCCTTACAGAGCTGCTTTCTTGCTTCTGGGTACGTTTACTGCACTCCAGATGTGAGCTGGCTCCAGCAAGGCTGCGGAGCGCCAGGGATCTGGCATCCCCAGACTCATCAGTCCGTGGGGTAGAATGCCATGGTGGTTGTTTTAAAAGCTGTAATGCGTCTTGGTAACACATCATGATTTATTCAGCCCTTGTTTGACAGGGCGCCTTTATCAAAAGCCGATGCGAAGCCCGGGCTCGGCGGCGCTGCCGAGGGAGGCTGGGAGCCGCTCCTCCCCCGGGGATGGGCTTTGCCGGGGATCCCGGCGCGCTGGGTCCCCACGGTGCCACCCACCCTGGGGGCTGCGCCTGGGCACAGCCGTGCTGCGGGTGCCCCTGCAGCCCGGGCTCACCGAGCCGCTGGACAGAGCGCCCCGGGGGCTTTGGGCCGCAGGTGCTGCTGCCCCCACCAGAGCCCGGGGGCTGCGGGGCCGCGGGCTGACCGGGCTGACAGTGCCACCGGCTCTGCTGGCACGGCCCAGGCTCACTTCGGCCCCGCTTCCAGGCAAACCAGAGCTGATGGAAGCAGAGAAAAGAAGTGAAAATGGAGCTTGGGGAAAACCAGGCAAAACCAGAGCAGTGTGGGCAGTGAGGGAGCCCTGGGAAGGCAGAGCAGTGGCAGGGCTGGGGAGTCCCTGCCCACAGCTCCCAGTGCCCCACCAAGTGCCCTTCTGCTGAGCCCCCTGCTCTGTTCCACTTCTCTGCCCTGTCACCACATAAACCACGAAACAGAGTTAGAGGACAAAGGGGAGGGTCAGATGGTTCACAGCCTGAGAACAACTTGAGGCTGGCCTGGGCTGGAAGCAGAGAGCAGCTCGAGGAGAGCAAGCCCTGCCTGGGACCAGGGCTGGCAGGCACTGGGCAAGCTTTGGGGGAGCAGCCCAGGATGGGGGGTTGGCCCCAGCCCTGCATCCCTGCTCCAGCCTCCTCACTTGGTGCCCCTGAGGTGCCATTCCCATGGGCACAGATGGATGCAGGACACTACAGCCCCGGATTAGGAATGAGCCTCTGGTTTAGAGATATTTATTTGCTTTTTATCATAATGGGAAAAAAATGCAACAGCAGATAGAAGAGGAAGGAAAAAACCCCAATCTGGGTCAGGATCTCACACTGGCTAGTTCACTTCACAGTTTAAGTAAATAGTTCTCATCCCAAAACCCTTCAGGGTCATATAAATGTGCCTCTTCACATGGAAGAGACTATTTTGATAGTAGCTGGGTGCCTGATGAATTTGCAACTTTCCCAAACTGTCGGTGTCTAGAATGTGACTCAGTTTTTCACAGTGAGATATAAAATCCTATCAATTAATCTAACTTTTATTGCACCTCTGGGGCATGAACGTGATGTTATTTAAACAAATGGTTCCCATTACCTTCAATTATTTTATAAATGTTTTTCAGTGATTTATAGGCTTCTATTAAATGGACAATATACTTCTGTGCTCCTCGAGGGGGTAAACAGTAATCTAAGGGCTTGAGTTTGCTGATCCTTTTTTCTTTCTCTCCTTCCTTTTCCACAAGCATCAGAGGCTGCCAGTTAATTACCGGGGAGGTGGGGAAGAGCCCGGCCAGACGCGCTCTGACGGCTGCCCCCGCCCCGCTCCGCATCGCTCCCGTCCCAGCGCTCCGAGAGACCTTCCCTCCCTGCCGGGCAGCTCCTGCCTCCCTGCCCCAAACCCTGGAGCTGCCGCAGCCGTGGTTCCCCGGCTTCCCCCGGCAGCGTCCCTGCCCAGCGGCCGCGCTCCTGCGGGCCCCGGGAGTGTGAGGGGAAGGGGCCGGAGCCGGCCCGGCAGGGCTGGGACCTGCCTGGGGATAGAGCAAAGCACGAGCTGGGACCTGCCTGGGGATAGAGCAAAGCACCAGGGTCCGGCTCTGCTGCTGCTCGGGAGGGGACAGGCAATGAGTATCTTGCTCCTTTCATACCCGACTGAAGGAATTTCTCCTGCCTGGGACGGAGATGTCCCTGCAGTGCCTCAGGCTTTGGGGACACCAGCAGCCTCCAGTCCCCACAGTCCGTGGAGCCCGGCAGCCCAGAGCCCCAAAAGGGCTGGCACCAGGCCCGGACAACTGATCGTTTTTGCCATCCCAGGCCCTTCTCCCCCTGTGTTCGCTCCAGGCNGACACCAGCAGCCTCCAGTCCCCACAGTCCGTGGAGCCCGGCAGCCCAGAGCCCCAAAAGGGCTGGCACCAGGCCCGGACAACTGATCGTTTTTGCCATCCCAGGCCCTTCTCCCCCTGTGTTCGCTCCAGGCTGGGTTTTGGGGGAGGCCAGGGAGGGGTCAGAGCAGCAGGACCCAGCGCTGGGACGGTGCAGAGCCTTTATCTGGCGGGGTCACGCCGGGACGTGGCTGCTGGAGCGGTGACCCGGCTGCCAGCCCGCTGCAAGCCCATCCATCTCCTGCAGGCCTCCCTGCTAACCCTCAGCGCCGCACGCTGACAGACAGGACAGCAATTAAGTCCTCGCTGAACTAATTCACTTGAGCCTGTCTACATTTCAAACGGCTCTGGAGATAGGCTCTGTTTACAGAGACTGCCGCCGTTTATTATTTTTCGGGGGGTGTTGCGTGGAGTGGGGAGGGGAGATGACATTTGGGGAAGATAAATAGGGCAGAAGACCCTGCAAGGATAAAGGGCTGAGCACAGCCCGCTCGGGCAGGGCTGCAGAGGGGCAGGGAGAGCATTTCCCAGCTCCGGCTGAGGTCGGGCACAGCTCGGTGCACACGCCCGGGCTGCTCCGGGCCGCCGGTGCTGCGGGGGCAGGACCTGCCCCAGCACAGGGGCTCTGGGACGGGCTCACCCTGCTAAGGAGGACTGTGATCATTTACAGGCAATCCCCAGCACGGCAGGGCCCCGTTCCACGGGCTCCCCTGTCCTTCCCACGCCGTGGCCCAGCAGGCACACACGGAGGAGCTGCAGATGCCCCACGCCTCCCTCCCTGCTGGGACCGGGCACCTCTCTGCCAGGGCAATGTGAGCAGGGAGCCCTGGCTCTGTCCTGCCCGAGCTGCTGGGGCTGGGGGTCACACGGAGCTGCCTGACCCAGCTCCCCAGGGACCCTCAGAGCCCTGCCGGGGGTCCCCAGGGGCAGCGTTCCCATCCCGTTCTCCAGAGTCGAACCCTTGTTTTCCCAGCAGGCTGCTCCCTGCCTCCCAGCGTTTTTCCAGCAGCCATCCCCTGACTTCTGCCGGGCACTGGAGGCACTCACAGCCCACTCAGCTGCTGCCAGACCCGCCCGGGTGTTTTCCTTGGCAAACAAAGACTCCTTCAATTGTCGGTATTGTTGCACCACTGAAAATAGCTAATAAGGTTTTACTTAATTAAGCATCACGAGGCCTCACAATGCTGATGGTCACTGTTTCCCTTTGCCTCGTGCTGCTGCCACATCCCAGATGGGAATTCTGGGCCCTGCTCTGGATGGGCCGTGTGCCAGGGAGGGCAGCAGGGGCACCATAAATAATTATAATAAAAAATATCTATACCTACGCCCTTGTCTTCCCTTTGCTTAAACCAGGTCATGTCTGGAAGACAAAACCCCTGCCTGGGAGTGAGGGTTTGGAGCCACACAAAGGGCAGTGTTGTCTGAAGGCCTGGCCAGCACTCAGAGCACAGCAGCCTCGCCGAAATCCGATTTCACTGCGGCAGCAGAGAGTCTTCATCGGGTTTCTCCAGATCTGGGCTCGGGTCTATTTCTCACTGCAAGGTTATTAAAAACACTTGAACCTGAAACAGACTCATTGTGTCCACACGTTTGCTGTTTATTATTATAAACAAGAGTGTCAGGGCCATTAAAAATAAATCCAAATGGGTAAAAAATGAGCAAGAAATACAAGGAAATGGAATGATTGAAAACACCCATCTCATCATCCAGGGCTGACAATTCCTGCTCACAGGAATGCCTCTGTGCTAGACAGAGGGGAAAATAACTTCTCGTTTTTCTTTTCAAAAAACTGCATCCCTTTCTCAGCTGGGGATGCCAAGCTGTGGGGAATGGAAAAAGGAACAGATCCAACACTCAGCCCAGGCTCGATGGCTCCTGGGCCCTGACCGGGGTCCCTGCTGGAACACGTTCTCTCCCACCAAGGGATGAGAGATCTCGGTTATGGCTGAATGTGGGAGCTGTGAAGGGACAGGGCCCAGCCAGGGCGTGAAGGGCTGGGAAAAGCCACTCACTTCATCACACCACTCCCTTCAACATCCTTCAAAACCCTTGAAAAGCAATCAGGGAAGCTGCATCCTGCTCCTTCACACCAGGATGCACCAGGAGCAGAGGTGTCATCGCACACCACTAAAAGCTGTCCTTGTGGAATTACAGTTGTTCCCCCAAGTCAGCCCCAGGGCTCTGCCACCAGAGGACACCAGGCAGGTGGCAGTCCCAGGGCACAGCTGGGACTCTCAGGAGAGGAATGGCACGAGCCAAGGCACGTCGGGTCCCAGCTGAGCCGATAATCCCATTAAAAACAGCCCCGGGACATCTCCCGCTCCACACCCCGGGCAGTGCCCACAGCCAGGTCTGGGGGAACTAGGGCACTAAAATCCAGTGAAAACGATGGAAAGTGTTAGAAGGGTCTTCTTTCATGGCAGTGGGACACCACAGTTATTTTTTGTCACTCTTGTGTGAACAGCAGAGCTCATGGGTGGCATTAGGAATATTTTAGGAGAAGAACCACACATCAAAAACCAACTCTTTTTTTTTAACACGTGTAATAATTCAAAACATGGCTCTGCATCGTGGAGTTAATGAAATCCTCTCCTTCTGTAGGCTGCACAGACCAAAACCAAGCTTAAAATGAGTGACCCTGCACAAGAAGAAACATTGAAAGGGTTTTTGTTGTACTTTTGGGGCAAGGGGAGGGGAAGGGACACAGGACCCGGGACTGTGTTTTGCTGGGAAGCATGACGACATCCAGGGAAGGAAGGGAACACTCTCAGCCTTCTGGCCTAAATTATCTGCTAACACAAATAATCAAATTCCAGGGACCACAGTGCTCTGGCGCCACTGCAGCGAGGGGGAGGCTGCCGAGCAGGTGGCAGCCGGGCCCCGCCCGCTCCGCATCCGAGGCACAGATACAAAATACAAAGTTCTGGGGCTCTCCAAGGAAGCGGCAGCTCACAGGATCGTGGGAAGTTTTTAATGGCTCACCCAAGGCCAGGCCTCTGAAATGTTTATATTAATACCTACATGTTGGATAGCCACTCACTGGGCTCAGCTGGAAACGGGTCCAAACAGCTGAGAAACATCTGGCTGCTAACCTTGGACAGCATCTAATCTGGTAGCCCAGGGATTTAAGAGGTCTCTTCAGAGGGACAGAACTTTGGCAGATCCTTGCTGAGATCTCTGTGCTGCTGAGGCTGTTCCTCACTCCCTGCTCAGGGCTGACCCGTCAGACCCCACCAACAGCACCCAGGACTGCACAGAGCTGCAATTAGGCATTAGCACTAATTTTCAGGAACACTCCTGACAGTGTGGGACTGTGCCCCTGTCTCAAGGGCACTCACAGCAGCTCCTTGCAGCTCACCAAACCAGGCACTTCTCCACCTCTCTGCCCCAGCCCATGTGCACAGGACTGGGGCTGCCCTCCAGCCTCCCCTGGGTTCTCTTCCCTCTGCCTCACTTCGAGCAAATCAGTCCCAGAAAGTCTACAGCACAGGGCAAACAAAAATCCTCTTCTCTATAGATCTGCAGACCCTGATCAAGGCAATTAGGAACACTCTAAAGCAGAGTGAGGAGGAGGGGAAACGGCCCCATTGTTCCTGATGAAGATGGTTCAAAAGTTTGCCATCACTTTTCTTTCCAAAACTCCTGCTTGGCTCGTTTTTTCCTCCCAAAGAATCTTCAGCTTTGGCTATCCTGAAACCTCCTTTGGCAAGTAGAAAGATAAAAAGCAAGACAACATAAAAGAATAGATGCTGAGCAATAGAGAGGGGGAAGAGACTTTTAGACCATTCAACATTGACTCTCCCCTCCCATCCAGGTTCTGTAGGGCTTTCTGGACATCTCAGGGCAAAGCCACCAACAAGCTGGCTCAAGAGGCAGAAAATTAGGACAGGACCCACATTTCTGAAAACCCTTTGTAGGCTTTATTTAAAAGGAGATAAGGATGAAAAAACGTGACAAGATGCTTGACAGATATAAAATGATGAGCATGCAGCTTACGTCCCTATCCTCCACATCATCTTCTGCTCTTTACTCTTTTGTGACAACAAATGTGGGAGACATCAGGGAAAATGTAAAGGCACAAGCACCAGGGATGCAGCACCAAGAAGGGAGGACAAGGAAGAAGATGCTCAACAAGGACTAAAAAAGCCTCTTTCCTAGCAGAGGCTGAGCATGCTGGCTCTGGTCCAACAAACCACTTAAGCATGTGCCTAAATTAAATTTGCCTTTACTGGGGCTCTTCGCAGGCTTCAGCACATTCTCCAATCTGCTACAGGAGCAGGGAACACGAGGAGCTATTAAGGGACCTGAATCTCAGTCAGCAGCCAGGTTAGTGAGCATTGAGAGAGCACATTAGCCGAGATTAATGCAACATGGCAATTTCACTGAGAGGAAAACCCTCACCCATCAGAAAAACCTTCTGAAATGTTAAATAAGAAGTAAAAAAGTTTAGATCCTAAGATTATCAGTATCGATTTCTCTTCAGCTTCTTTCAGCTCACGGTAGGTAGAGCCTGATGCAGACATATTTACAGGTGGCTGCAGAACTGGAGTTCCCCTGCTGCAGGGCCTGTCAGTGCCAGCCTGAAAAAGCACATTGGACCCACCTCGGTGTAGCAAACACTGTCCTGCAGGCAAAGCACTGGTCTCAGGTGCTGAATGGCCAATCCCACAAACACCAAGGTAAGCCCCAAACAGCTCCCAGCCCTGGCACTGCTCTGCAGAGCACCTGGCAAAGGAGCAGGAGGGAGCACATCCCCTGCACGTCCCTGCGGGGTCTGGTTCCTCTGCTCACACCCACCCTGCAGGGCCACGGAGCTCCGGGGTCAGAGCTCTGGGATGGAGCCCCACCGGGATGTGCCCGGGGCCGAGGGGCACGGTGGCCTCTCCTCCTGCTCCGGGTCCCTGTCCCTCCTGCTCCGGCTCCTTGTCCCTCCTGCTCCAGGTCCTTGTCCCTCCTGCTCCGGCTCCTTGTCCCTCGCCAGGATGCACCACAGACAGCACTGGTGTCTCACAGAGCAGCTGATGACACGCTCTGGTTTCAAAATTGTTACTATAACGATAGCGTGAGAAATTAAATTTTATATATAAAGCACTGCATGGGGTTGTAAGGGGGTGGAAAGGGCAAATTTCAGCACACATTCCCTACATACACACAGAGCTTAATTCCAACACACCGAGAAGCCAACAGCCATCAGTCTTTATTAGCAATTAAGGTGTCACTGCGGAGCTGGTGCTCCCCCAGTTAAAGCCTGTCCAGTGGGACAGGGGCTTTCCGAACCGAATCCCACTCCGGGTCGAGGAGCGGTTGCCACAGGAGGACGCAGCATCAACCCGGGCGAGCGGCGGCCCTGCCGGCCCGGCCCTGGGAAGCCTTCTGGCTCCCTCTGCCGTCGCCGCGGCCGAGGCGAGGCGGACGCTGCCCCGCGGCCCGGGCGG
>VZRX01008681.1:3434-15845 GCA_013398075.1 Notiomystis cincta | reverse complement strand
CCCACAGATCTCTCCCATCCCCATGGATTGCCCCTGCTCCCAGACAAGGCCAGGGAAGGAGGAGGGAGGGATCCTCTCCTGCAGCCTCGCAGGGTGTGCTGAGAGCCAGAAGTGCTGATCTCTCTGTGTGGCTCCTGTGCAAATGTTTTGCCTCTCCTGCCCTGATTCAGCACTTCTGCAAAGCCCACGAGGAGCCTGTGGGGAACTTCAGGCCCAAATAACTCTGCAAGGGTTATTTTCCTGAGCAACATTATTCTCATTTAAGACTTCCCTGTGAGCATAAAAATCTCTCATAATGATTTCCCTGTCAGCTGCTTCTTTTCAAGACCTTTTTCTCCTTCCTAGAAATGCATGACACACTATGGAAATTATGTAAAGCTCCTGCTCTCCGTGGCTATGAATAGTGTTTTCTGTTCTGTATTGGTTTATATTTGGGTTTGATAATCACACTCATATTTTAAGTTTAACCAAGGCACAATTTCTCTAACAAGGGCAGCAAACAAAGCAAGGAGTTTAAGCCCAGCAAAGGAGTGCAGAAGTGGATCCTGCACTTTCCTAATGCTTCCCCGCCTCAAATTATTCCCTGTGCGTTCCAGTTAGACAAGGGATACAAATGATTTGTAGGAGTTTTCCACCCCCAAAACATAATAACACAGCAGGGCTGTGCTGCTCCCAGCTCAGTGCCTGCTCCTTTCAGAGCAGCTCCATGCATTTTGTTCTTTATTAAAAAGGAAATTAGCCTGAAAGCCGAGCTCTGCCTTAATGGGCTCCAGCGCTGCCTCGCCAGCACTTTGTTAAACCAGTCCTGGGCTCTGCTGCAATTCTGCTTCCCCAAATGGAGGAGGAAATGGAAAGGCTGGCTGTGAGCAGGGAGAAAAGCAGGGAAGTGTGCTTGGGGTGAGTGTGATCAGTGCCGAGCGTGACACAGCTCCCTGAGGAACGGGCAGGGAGGAGGGAGAGCGGCCCCTTCCAGGCTGTGCCCTTCCTGATGAGGATTTTGGGGCTCTGAGTGTGGCCAGGGAGAGTCTGGGGGCAACTCAGAAGGGCTTTGCCATGGAAATGTCTCTTCTCCAGCAAATCCACCCTCAGCTCCAAGGAAAGCTGGAGACACCCGTGAGTCTGGGCTGGAGGTTCCTCACACTGAAAGGAAAACTTCAAGGCAAAGTTCTCCTTTTTGTCACGACAAAACCTGGCCAAGGAAGGCAGGGCAGCAGTTTTGGAGCTACAGCACCAATATCCCGGTTTTCTGGGGTTATTTCATGTGGAAATGGCTCGGGATGCTCCAGAAACCACGGGATTCACCTCCCTGCACACCCTGAGGGCTCAGCTCTGCCGCTCCCCACCTGGCCAGAACGTCCCCACCCTGCCCCAAGGGTGGCCCAGCCAAGCCCTGAGAGCTGCTGCCATTCCTGATGCCCACCACGGTGCCACCTGCCCTCCCATCCCTCCAGGGCTCAGGTGTGACCCGTGGCCCTGCCTCAGCCCTGGGCTGGGCCAGCACTCAGCCTGCTCCTCATGATTCACTGACCACGAGCCAAAGGGCACAAAGTGCTCCTCTGTTCCTTCTCAACAGGCAGGGGAGCCCCTGGCTGCTCTCAGAGTGAGGGATGTGATCTCCAAATCTATTCCCCCCCATTATTTCCCTGAGTTTTGTGCTGCAGCAGGTGGATCTTCATTAGGCTGAATACAACTTTTAGGGAGAAGCTGCTTTCATTGTTGAAAGAGCTCTTGCAGTAACCCTGGCTGCTTTATTGAGATTTACAGGGGAATGGCTGAGAAATGCAATGGCAAAATAAAGATGCCTTTAAGCAGATAATGGGAAAGCATTTTCCTCTCCTGAGAGGTCGTGCAGGCTGAAATGGAGCTCAGGTGGCTCTGGGTGAGGCTGAGTGCCTGGGAAGGGATAGGGAGGATAAATCACAGACAGGCACCAACAGAATGAGCCCAAAGCCCTCCCCAGAAATGCCATTTACCAGGTTTCCAGGCTGTTTGCTGAGGGGCTGGGGCTGCTGGCTGGGAGGGACAGGAGGCTCTGGAAACTCGAAGAGGGCATGGGGAGTGTCTGCAGGAGGTGGCAGGTGGGCCTGGCTGGGCAGGAGGAGGCAGAGCTGCTCCCCACCACACAGGGGGTTCCCTCAGCCACCTGGGCTCCTCTCTGCAGGAGTTTGTGTCTCCTGAGGGAAGCTGAGCAGGTGATGATGGGCTGAGCCTGGGAGCCTCAGCCACTTCTGGGGCCTCCAGCCTGAGCCTGCCCTGACCCTTCTGCTGGAGGCCTCCTGGCTGGGAAACATCCCTTCCCTGGCACCATGGAGCAGGGTGGGGCCAGGGATTCCACCTGGGAGGAGGGAGTGACCCCTTCCTCCGGGGGTTCATCCTCTCACCAGGTGCATCCTCTGCAGGAGCCCGGGCTGAGAGGAGCCAGGGGAGTGGGCACAGCCTGGCCACAGCCCAGGGCCCAAATCCTGCAAGGATCCAGCAGGACAAGGCAGAGCTACAGAACAGGGAGTTCTGCTTGGGAGGGACCCCAAAGCCCACCCAGGGCCACCCCTGCCATGGCAGGGACACCTCCCACTGTCCCAGGCTGAGCCAAGCCCCATCCAGGACACTCCCAGGGATCCAGGGGCAGCCACAACTTCTCTGGAAATTTTATTCCAGGGCCTGCCCATCCTCATTTAATAAAATCCTTCCTTAAATCAAAACCTCTCCTCTTCTGGACATGAACTCTTCTCCTGCCATTCCCCAGGAATGTGACTGTGGAGCCACCACAGAACATCCCCTGCTCCAGGAAAATCCAGGGATGTGCCCTGCCAGGAGAGCAGAGCAGAGCAGGGAAGTTCTCCCCTCCAGGCAGGGCTGGGCTTGGCCATTCCCTGAGGATCCTGGCTCCTGCTGGGAGGCTTTAAAGCCCATCCCACCCCAAACCTCCCTGAGCTGCCGTGGGTTTGGTCTCCATTCAGGAGCCCTTGGCAGCCCTGTTATTTGGTGCTCTGCATGTGTCACTCTTTATAAGCAGGAGCTGCTCGTGTTGAGATAGACACTGATAAATGCTGTAATCACATGGGGCTGTCTGAGCAAAGACAGTTGAAATCACTTTTATTTCCCCCTCCTTTTATTTCCCTTTTTTTCTCTCTCTCTCTCTGAGTGTCACATCTTGTGCTGTTTTAGCTTTCCCTTTTACAGCCTTATTCCTTCTCTGCAAACATCTGCTGAGGGAAAAAGGAGGGGGAATGAGGATGATTTGCAAGTCACACACAGCTCTGAGGACAGAGACCATGACAGTGAAGATTCTCCATCAAAAACTGTCCTGGAGTTGGGAAATTCCCACTCTGAAGGACAACCCTGAGGTTTGGGGACCTGACAATGTTTGAGGAACTGTTTCCCAGGACAAGGGGAATGGGTTCAGAGGGGAAATTCAGGTTGGGTATTGGGAAGGAATTCCTTCCTGGGAGGGTGGGCAGGCCCTGGAATTAAATTCCCAGAGAGGCTGTGGCTGCCCCTGGATCCCTGGCAGTGCCCTGGATGGGGCTTGGAGCAGCCTGGGACAGTGGGAGGTGTCCCTGCCATGCCAGGGGTGGCACTGGATGAGCTTTGGGGTCCCTCCCAACCCATTCCACAATTCTCTGATTACTGCTCCCTGCTTCATTTGTGCCTCCTCTTTTCTGCCAGATTCCTCTCAGGGCCAACCCCTCCAGGCCAAGGAAACCACGATTTGAAATGACCTGATCAGACACATCCTGGGCCAGTGTGGCCTGGGATGCCCCTGAAGCCCCAGGGTCACCTTGTGCCCTGGTGTGACATTGGGAAGAGATGGGAGAGCCCTTGAGAACCTTGGTGTAGGGGGATCCTTCTGGGCAGCTTGTCCCAGCTTTGCTATCAGATATTTTAAAGCTATCTGCCATTTCCCTGCCTTTCCATAATCCCAGCAAAGCCTCTCCACTGCAGTGATGAGAATTTCTGGAAGCAGGGAATTTTCATTCCTTTGGGTGCTGCTTATGGAGCTCAGCATCTCTCAGCTCCTGCAGGGAACTCCGAAATTCCTGCCTGTGCTTAAACTCAGCCCCCACCCCTGCCAGGATCTCCCTTCTCCTCAGCATTTCCACAGTGAGGTTTTTTTTCCTCCAGGTTTGGTTTCCCCCACGATTCCCTCACCCCTCCAGGATCTGTTTCCTTTGTTATTCATCCTCTGTGCCTTTCCTCAGCTCGTTCCTGCCCCCTCGGTGAGAAAGGGGAGCCTTTGAGCAGGGTGCTCACTAAAAACTTCTGGGTCCTGTGCCCTGCTTCGCTCTGATCCCAGTGCAGGGAAGGATCAAAAAGGGAACAGGTTTTTTCTCCTGGCAGCTGTGCTGAGCGAGGCTGAGAGCAGGGACGTGGCCCCAGAGGCACAGCCCCTCTCGGGGAGCTGTAAACATCCTTTCAACTCCAAAAGAATAAAGGTGCTGCCACCTCCGTGTGCTCTTTGATCTTTGCCACGGAGGAGGAGGTGAAGAGCATCCCCAGGGCAGCGTTTTCCTGCTGGCCAAACCTCAGCCCAGCAGCCAGAGAGGTCCAGGCTCACCTGGAAACCCCCCAGGCAAAGTAAAGAACAATTCCCCACCCACTGGTGCTGCTGGATGCCTCAGAGTTTAAGAAAACTGGTCCAAAATTAATATTTTCTCAGTAGAACCAACCCAGGTGATTTTTCTTCCACAACATTTAGTGCCTTCAAATCACCTGTTGGAGGATTTTTTTCTTAGAGAAGTTTTTTTTTACATTTTTAAGCACCACAAAATGCTTCTTCCTCCCCTTTTTGCAATTTTTATTTCCACTGCTCTATTTTCCTGCAAAATTTTGCCAGCCCTGGCAGAACTGAGCAGTTTCAAAGCTCTCTTGTCACTCTGCCACCACACAACAGCCAGGATTTGGAAAAGGCAAAAAGAGGGGGGAAAAATATGGAAATACTCCCCACTAGCAGAATAAATGGGGGATGAAAAGATTAAAGAAAAAAAAAAGCAGCTTCAAAGAAATGTAGAATTAAAAATAAATCTACCAACCCTGCTCGTTTTGGGGAAGTTTTGCACTGCAAAATGTGGTTTTTCAGCCTCAGGAATGTTCTCCAGCAGATCAGAGCCCTCTGCAGCTCCCTGCAGGGCCTTTGCAGCTGGGTTTGGGAGAGGGAAAAATATTTGCTTGAGGAGTTTCTTGATGCCTTGGTGGTGCCTGCAGCCTCTGGAAGGGGGAAGGAACAATTCCAGCTCCCTGAGCAGCTCTTGGGGTGGCTTTGAGTTTCCTTTATCCCCCTCTGTCTCGAGTGCAATGACACCATTCCCTACAAAATAATAACAATAAAGCATCACTTCAGCTCTGAGCTTCCTGACACCCCTCAGGCTGCTTCTCCAGAGCCTTTTTTGGTGTAAAACCCTCCCTGCTCAGCCCCCTGGGAATGGGGAAAATGAGAGCTCAAACTCTGAGATGGGAGCAGCAGCCTGACTGCAGCAGATCGTGCTCCTCTGCAAGGGCTCCTCTCCTGCTCTGTTTGAAATTAAAACAATGCTTAACCTTGCTAATTTGTCGTTTAGGCTCGTGGGAAAATGGGCTGGGGAGTGGCTGGTTTGCTCCAGTGGGAAATGGAATAAATTCGAGTTGAATCACGGAGTGTTACTTACAGAATAACAGTAAATGGAGTGTGTGGTTTGTTGTTCAACAAGAGCAGAGCTCCTGAAATGAGGTGGAAAGGAATTCTGTCAAGGGTCTGCTGTGCAGCTCTTTCCCTGCAAAGGAGAAAACTTCCAGAGGAATTAAGTGGGGAGCACTCATCAATTATTGATGGGCAATAAGCCCTGCAAACCCAGCAACACCAACAGGGAGATGCAGGCAGGGGCAGGATCGGGGGGAAATACAGAGAGGTCTCCAGAGTGAGAGAAATGAGAGGAATTCCAGCTTCCCTCACTCACCTGCCCAGCTGCCCTTCTCAGGGAGGAGGCTCTGGGTGTTTTCTGTCCCAGTGACACTCTGGGCTGGTCCCCCTGGGGCACTGAGCCATCCCTGAGGTGTCTCAGAGGGCACTGAGCCATCCCTGAGCTCTCTGAGGTGTCTCAGAGGGCACTGAGCCATCCCTGAGCTCTCTGAGGTGTCTCAGGGGGCACTGAGCCATCCCTGAGCTCTCTGAGGTGTCTCAGAGGGCTCTGAGCCATCCCTGAGCTCTCTGAGGTGTCTCAGAGGGCTCTGAGCCATCCCTGAGCTCTCTGAGGTGTCTCAGAGGGCACTGAGCCATCCCTGAGCTCTCTGAGGTGTCTCAGAGGACACTGAGCCGTCCCTGAGCTCTCTGAGGTGCCCAGGAGGGCTCTGAGCAGTCCCTGAGGTGCCCCCAGGGCTCTGAGCCCTCCACTGCAGGCAGGGCTGAGCCCGCTGAGCAGGCAGCTCCTGCTGCTGGGGATGCCCTGGGACATCCAGGTGGCTCTGGGCAGTGACAGCTCCTGCACAGCCCGTGTCCCTCTGTCAGCCCGGGCCGTCTGTCCTGCTGGCCCTGGGACTCCCAAAAAGGCCCCAAAGCCCGCGGGAGCCGAGCCCGCACTGACTCGGCCCGGGCAGGTGCTTTGCTCTCGGGGCCTCCCGCTCTCAAACGCTCGCCCTGTGTCTTATCTGGCCTTTACACGGCTCAGTTCTGCTCCTCAGGGCTGCTCAGGACTCTTTTTTCCCACTGAACATCCTGTGAGCAGCCTGAAGGGGAGGGGAAGCTGAAATCAGCTCTTTTCTGTCACCTTGCAGGTCTCGTTTAACCTCTCCGTGCTCAGGGTCCTGGCAGGGAGGAGGGAGGGGGAAAATGCAGGATTTCCCTGGTCCAGGTGCTGCAGAGGGAGGGAAGGGAGAGCTGTGGGAACAACCCGGGTGGAAATCTGCGGGTTCACCTTGGCTGTGCTGCCCTGGGCGAGGGTTTTGCCCCTGAGCTGTTCGGATCAGCAGGAGTGGCTGGGGAAGCCCGGCTGCAGCTCTTTGGGAGAGCCAGCACTGGTCCCCCGTGCTCTGCTCCAGCTGAGCAGAACTTGCAGCAGCTTCTCCTCCCCCCAGGCAGGAAGCCACGAGCACAGTCCAAAGCTGTATGGAAATGACAGCCAGAACTCTCTGAACTCTCATCTGGGAGCTCATTTGCTTTCTGCTGATGCTGCAGAGAACCCCCCTCCCACAGGCAGAGCCTCCAGCTCTGTCAGGTTGAGTGACCTCTCACGGCTCAGAGAAACATAAATATTGTATAAAACCCTCCTCAGAGGCCGGGATGTGGAGCCACAGAGCAGCCTGTGACTGCACAGAGCCTCTGTGTGTGTCAGACACGTCCTGCTGGCCCAGGGCAGCAGCTGGGCCAGGTCCTGGTGGGGCAGGGAAAGTGGGAAAATCCAACAGCAGGGAACTGGAGAACAGAGCAGAGAGGGGTTTGCAGGTGTGAACAAACATCTCCCTGTGACTCTGGAGTGCAGAGAGAGGGGGAGGATTGCCTGCACCGTGTGCAGGGCTGAGATTATTTGCATTTTGCTGTCTTCTAGGAAAAGTTATCATTTTCCTGGTTATCTCTTCCTGAAAGGACACCTCATTTACTGTTTGAAGAGTTCTGAAATTACCCTGCTCCCGAAAGAACGAGCTCTTGCTGCCACATCCACCTCAGCTGCCTCTGCTGGGGCTGAAAGATTTGGTTTGTGCCTCAGCATCCGTGGGGGAGCCAAGGCCAAAGAGCTCTTTTGGAACTGATCTGCACAGTGCCTGAGGTGCAGACACGAGTGTCATGGAGTCACAGAGCTACAGAGCCATGGAATTCTGAAAGGGCTTGGTTTGGAAGGGACTTTAAAGCTCCCCCTGCCTCTGAAACACCCAGGAAAATGATGGAATTTTCCCCAGTGAATCCCTGGCAGCTCTCAGCCAGCTCTCACCAGGCTGGCACCACAGCCCAGAGGCTCTCAGGTGCCCCAAGCCTGGCTCTGAGCTCCAGATGTGCCCCTTGAGCTCCAGATGTGCCCCCTGAGCAGCTGGGCTGTGCAGCCCCTGAGAAGAACCTGCCCTGCAGCCCAGGCCGGGCTCGTGTGGCTGAAACACGACCCTGCCATCATCAATTTCTGCCTCACTGCTCCTTAATGCCTGGGCATTTCTCCTTGTCTGCTGAGCCATGTCCCTCCTGTGTGACCCTGACAGCTCTCAGCGAGCTGGGGTAGCAGAGCACCACGCTCAGGGCAGCAGGAGCTGGGAATGCAGAGCTCCATTAAGCAGTCAGTCAATTAAAGCAGCTCAGAGCACAGCCCAGGTGAGGGTGGGGGTGGAACCAGGCTCCATCTGAGCCTGACTCTGGATCCCAGAGGTTTCCAGCACAGATCCCAGAGGAGCTGCCCCTCCAGAGGCAGCAGGAAAAGGACACTGAGTGCAGGTGCCTGACCCGGAGCTGGAGGCACAGCTGACATTTCAGGTGGCCACGAAGAGCAGGACTGAGCCCCTGCTGCTGCCCTGGTTCGCAGTGCTGTGTTTGGGGTGGCTGCACAGCCCCCTGCCTGCCCCAGGGGTGTCCAGGGGGGCTCAGCCCCTGCCTGCAGCACTGCTGGGCTCTGCCTGGGCTCTCTGCACCCAGGGCCCCCTCGAGTGGAGTTTGCTGGAGCTGGGGCTCTTCTCCAAGGCCTCTTGGTCCTGGCTGAGACACTGGGTTGGGTGTGGCACAGGGACCTTCAGCAGGCACCTGGCTGTCCCTGCTCAGCCCTCTGGGCCCTGCTCTTCCTGCTCCTCCTCCCTCTCGTCCTGCCTGGAGGGTTTGCTGTTTGCTGGCCTGTCAGGAACTGGTGGAGATGAGGCAGAACTGGGTTTGTTTTGCTGTTTACACTCAGCTTTTGGACACAGATGCCACAAGGCACTCACTTTCCTCCTGTATTTCATAATCCTACCCCTGCTCCTGAGTTAGGAAGTTCAGCAGCTGCTGAAGGTCTCCTTTGGAATGATTCTGCTCCTTGTCCTTTGGAACAAATTGAGATAAAACCCTTTATCAGCCCCCCAGCATCCTGACCTCGGGAATTGCTTTGTCCTTCACCTCTGCAAGAACCAACCTGGTAAATGAACAGGTAAATGATGACACCTTGGTCCTCACCACCTCCTGCTCAACGTGGGTGGATTTGGGAGGCTGGAGAGGGACTTCCCACGAGAGACAGGACAAGGGAATGGCTTCAGACTGCCAGAGGGCTGGGATGGGTGGGATACTGGGAAGGAATTCCTTGCTGAGGGTGGGCAGGCCCTGGCACAGGGTGCCCAGAGCAGCTGTGGCTGCCCCTGGATCCCGGGCAGTGCCCAAGGCCAGGCTGGACAGGGCTTGGAGCACCTGGGACAGTGGGAGGTGTCCCTGCCAGGGCAGGGGTGGCTCTGGGTGGGATTTGAGGTCTCTCCCAGCCCAACCCAGTCTGGGATTCTGCTGGAAGGGGAGAGGAGCAAAGGCCCCTTGCACCAAGATGTGGCAGAATGAGACATTTTGGTCAAGAAACTTGTGCATTTGCAGTTTTGGGGCTGTTCCTGCCTGAGCTGAGATCCCAGCAGCAGCCAATATCTGCTTCCTGCCCCAATCACTTAGCAATCCACTGTCAATGAACCGGAAAACTGCCAAGGAGAGGCTTGAAAACATTTAAAAAGGGGGTAAAATGAGGAAGCAAGAGAACATTTGTGTGCCAGCTGTGGGCCTGCACTGCTCCTGGCTGTCACATGCCTGCTTAAGGAGTCATTAATCCCATTAAATACCGAATAAAGGCAGATCCTGCCGAAGGAGACGAGCTCCTAATAAACTCTAATAACTCATTACATTTATTTTCGCCTCATTTTAAACTGCCTCGGACACTTAATTGTGTCAGTGACTCTGAGCCCGCAGGGTGCCCGGGTAGCCCCGGAGCGCTGGGAGTGCCCCCAGTGCCAATTACCTGGAGAGGCTTCACCAAATTAACTGCAAATGCTCCTTACAGCCCTTCAAATTTCCTCTGTCTCAACGCCGTGGAAAAGCAGCTTTGGAAGTGGGAGGGAGGCTGGGAACAGCTCTGGGATGCAGGGGGAGTGTTTGGTTTTAAGGAATTCCCTCCTGGCACCGCAGATGGACCCGAGGTGCTCCCTCCTTCCCTCTTTTCCTCCTTCCCAATTATTTACCCAGGATTTCAGAAGCCATTTTCACTGATCAATGACAAATCCACTTTCAATCCTCCCTATCCAGCTCTTGTTCATCACCCTAAACAAACCAGCATTTCCTAAACCCCCAATCAGTATCCAACTGTCCTTCCAGCTTGGTGAAATCAGATTTCCTTAAGCTGAGGTGGAAGTGAGGATTTGGCACCTCGGTCAGGGTACCTGGGGAAAAGAGGAATCATTTCTCATGCTAAAAAAGAGGCAGAATCCTGAGCTGGGATAAAAATGTGCCGATCTGGGGACACCAGGGTCCCCCCGGGCTCCCTCAGCGCTGCTCTGCCCGCAGGGGTTTGGCAGGGTCTGTAACTGTTATTTCACACTCAAAACCTTAATTTGCTGCATTTCGCCTGTGTGAGAGTGGAACCTTTCATCAGAATCGATCTGTGCTACGCAGGGTTTGAAACAAGCCGTGGGTGGGATGCGCCAGGAATCAATTCCTGCCCTTTGTCGGCGGTGACAGAGCTTTGGGGTGTGACAATTCACGGCCGGCATTGCGAAAACCCTCCAGGAACAACTCGTCAGCGGAGGTTTCAGAGATCTCGGAGGCTCAAAAAGCGGAGCTGAGTGAGAACTGGGAGTTTCCCCCCAGGGAAATTTCTAAGTGAGACAAAATTGTCATTTGCTCTGCATTTAAGTTTCCAGGCAGCAGCTTGAAACCAACCCAGGATTTTCCCTTTTTTTCGCCAGCTCTGTTTTCAAACGGGAAAGTCCCGTTTTTGCGTTGCCTCCTCCGCGTTTCCCTCTGCGAGGAAGCCACAGAAACCACAAACAGGGAGAGCAGCGGAGGGAATAACAACGATTTCCCTCTGAAAAGGAAGCTTCCCGATAAATCCTCAGCCCTTTTGCCCTGTGGAGAGCCTGTTGCTCTCTGTAAAAAATATTTCCTCACATTGTCACGGGCACAAAGGGAGCTGCTGAGGGCTGGGAGAGATTCCTGGGCTCTCGGCCACCCTGGTCCGTGGGGAGGGGGATTTTTCCCCTGCTGGGGGCCCTGGGAGAGGTCAAGGACTCAGCTCTGGTGACCCCTGAGGGACTCCAAACCTGAGTTTTGGGTCAGAATCCCCCATCGGAGCAAGGACTTGTCAGGAAAATTAACCCACAAACACCAGGGGTTGATGTCCAAAAAGGAGGCAGAGGAGTCCTGGAACTTTATTTGAATAAAGGGAGGGGCCGTGGGGGATTCCCCTGGGGGCTCTCATATTTTTGGGGGATGCAGCCTCCTTTTAATCCCAATTTCCCAATTGCATTTCCCTCTCTCCCCATTGGCTGAGGTACTTGTGAGATACAGACTTCCCAAAATGCCTGATACCCAAAATCCCTTCTAATGTATAATCCCTCCTCCCTCTTTTTTGTCTGTTCCTTGTGTCAATCAGTGGAATTCCTGTGGAATCCTTCCCATTGTTTCTTTTCTCTCTCAATACTGGTTTTATCCACCAGTTTGTTTATAAAGACAGCCCCTTGTAGGATGAGGCCCAGGGAAGCTGGAGGATGTGTTGGTCCAAGAGATCAGGACTCAGCACGTTAAACAAGGGAGGGCTGAGTGCTAAAAGCAGCAGGAATAGAGCAAATTCTTGTGCTGTAGGGTCTGGCTGCCTCCCATCGAGCTGAGCAGGTCAGGAATTTGCCAGGAAGGAGAATCCTGCCCTGCTGAGAGTGTGGTGGGGGTAACTTTGGACTCTGAGAGATGCTTACAGCCCTCCAGCTTTAGAGAGGTACTCAGGTAAGGAAAACCTGGGCCCACAATAAAACCCACAGCTCCTAAACCTGCGCAGTTGGGACACTCTGAGAACCGACCTCTCCCTCCACTCCCAGGCTTTGGGACACTCTGCTCGTTACCACTGCAGCTCTGCTCAGGACACCACACTGGGGAGGGAGAATTGTAGCTCCAGAAGCACAGAAAAACATCATCACCCGGACAAATGAGACACCAGCCGGGGGTGGACTGCAGGGGGGAGTCAGGCAGCCACATCCGAGACCCGCAGGAGGCAGAGCAGAGCTCCAGCGCTCCCAGAGATGAAGGCGCTGCTGTGTGGAGAGGCTTTTACCGGCCGCTCTCCGTTTGTGAGCGCACGAACAATTCAGGGGCGCTCCGGCTGCTCTCTGTGCCTGGGAGGGGAGGAGAGCGAGAATGACCCAGGCTGGATTTCCCCGCTCCCCGCGGGGCGCGGCAGCGCTGCCGGGAGCGCCTTTGGGAACTCCTTTGGGAACTCCTTTGGGAACTCCTTTGGAACTCCTTCGGGAACTCCCTCGGGG
>VZRX01008680.1:0-29374 GCA_013398075.1 Notiomystis cincta | reverse complement strand
TGTGTCCAAACCGGCACAACAAGGAAGTGGTTCCCTTTACATCATGGCTCCTGAGCATGATCTGTTTCTTCATTTCACATCCACTACAAAGTCCTGCACATCAAAATCAGGATAAATCAGTTTCTAACACATCCTCCACGAACCTTCCTTCCTCATGGGGTTCTTCTGGCCTTTGGGTATGACAATTGCTGTAATGCAGTGGTCACTCTCAGTCCTCTCAGTGCTTCCAGAGTAATTATTCAGCTTTTTTTCCATCCACACCGAGCTGCTTTGGGTCTCCAGGACAGTTCTACCTCCAGGAGGCTGCACTGCCAGAGACAACACCAGGAAACCTGGGGAGTTCCTAAGGGCAACTGCTCTGCAGGGAAGGATTTTGGGGTCACACAAGTGAATAAACCTTCACCCCACTGAAGGCAGAAGGCCTTTGGGGCTGGGTACTTGCAGTTAAATGTTGAGGATTAGGTGGATTCTGTCGTGGAAGATGTTTGGGCACAAAGGATTTGGTCAGGGATGTATGAACAGGCAGCCACAGCCAGGGTGGGTGAGCTGGGTGTCTCCAGTGAGATGTGGATTCAGACAGATTTTTTTTCAGCATTTTAGCTGGACTAAAAGCCCTCAAGGCCACAGGTACATCTTCAAGAGCCAGCCCTGGCTCCCTGTGCAGCCCACAGGGATCTCCAGTGGGACATAAACACATCTCTGTGTGGAGCAAGGGCTGGTCTACCCAGAAAAAGTCACTGGCAGCAGCTTGTCATTGGCTGCTAAATAGTAATCAGCCATACACAGAAAACCAGTTTACATATTTTATTCTGCCTATTAGCAAGCATTCCCAGTCACATGCTGGAAAATAGGCAGGAATCTAGTTCAGACACCTGTTAAAATGCTGTCAGGTGGGAGCTCTTTAACATTTTCTCTTCAGGCATCCATAAATATTCATTGTTCTTGTCCTGAAGGGCATTTCTTTGAGACTTAAGGGTGCCTTGACACCTTTAAAATCTGAAGTCCAAAAATGAATTTTGTTGCTTCCAGACCCATGGGGAAAGGCTGATGTTCAAAGTGCAAGGTCCCTGTTGCAGCAAACTGAGTTCCAGCCTTAATGGGGCAAGCACAAAGTAAAAGCAGGAGCAAAGAAATACATTTCATGGTCACATTTGGGCTGTGGCTACAGGAACATCTGAGCTGCCATGAAAAGACAGGATCTGTCACAAACTTTCTTCTCATTTCCTCTTTCCTGCTGCCAGTTCTGTCCTGCTCTGCCTCCCCTTTGTCTTGAAGCTGTTGCTTATCAGTGCTCTGGTCCTACTTAGCTTGATGAATTATATGGAAAACAGTTAATTAATCCCTTTTTTTGGAAGGAGGGATGGAGGAAAAGGTTCATTTTTTGCCAGGTTGGGGAGTTGTGCTGGCCCTCAGCATCACCCTATGAGTTGGTAAAATATATACAACATCAACATGTGAGCAGAGATGGGAAAAGAGAAAAATCTGGGGGTGTGAAATGGGAAATCAGATCAAGTTAACTTGTCCTGTGCAATTTTAACTTTTGATTTGTGGAGTTCTTCCCCTGGAAATGTATTTACTGCTGTGAAACTTGCTTGACTTGCACACAGTGCAGCCTTGGACAAAAGGTGAGGTTTGTCTTTTCCATCTGCAGGTTCTGATTAGAGAAGCAGTTGCCCTCAGAGCAGTAATTGGAACAAATCTCCATGGAGAAGGTAACAGAGCCCTCAGCAAAGGACACCAATTAGTCTCTGGTCTTCCTTTGCTTTAGGATGAGGTCACTTATGAGCCCTGATGAAGATATGGACACCACCATTCTTCTATGGAAAAAGATTTGTCCTGATTTGATGTTTCAACCAAAAGAAGATGCACTTTTTTATTTTCTGTTTGCTTTGGGGTTTTTTTGTGTGTTTTATTGCATGAGTGTGTGTCTGGGAGTTTGTTTGCTTTTGTTTGGGTTTTTTTTGGGAGTTGCTTTTTTTGTCAGTGCATCATCAGCTGTATCAGAGATTGGACTTTAGACTCTGTCTGCAAGAAGGAGGTGGCATCTGGATCCCAAAGAAAGCTGGAACTCGTGAAGTTCCTCTCAGGGAGCTGACCCAGAGGCTTCCTAAACACCAACTTTTTTAAAGTAAACTGTAAAAGCTGATTCTTCCCACATTTTTTAACCTTTTTTTCTGTTTCTTTGCACCACATTCAGGAGCCATTCCTACTCCTACAATGCTCCACAGAGCTACTCATAGGATGCCCATCCTGGGAAACCAAGGAGACAAAGTTTTTACTCAACAAAGTTCATGTGAAAGGAGAATTTGCTGTTTTCTCTGCAGAATGGGTCTGGTTGCAAGCTCTCCCTTGATTTACATGGTGTGTACCCAGACAATCCTTCCTGGAGAATGGGGAGTAAATTCTGATCAGCCTGATACACCCTCCTTCCTCTCAGATTGGATACCCAGCCCAACAGGAGGAAGAGAACTGGCTTTAAAATTCAGCAGGTTGTTTCTCCATTTAAATTGGTGATTTGGATTCCGGTTTGGAGCATAAGGAAGCATAAATTATAACACAAATGAGAATGTGGGAGACAGTGTAGGAAAATTCTGTATTAAAAAAAAAAAAGAAGCAGAGAGGGAACAACATTTGGGGAATAAAAAGTAGGGCAGATTTTGAAATATTCTCAAAACCATTTAACACCATCTGTCAGGGGTTTGTGTTGCTAGGGATTTATCATCTCCTATCTACAAAATCCTCTGGCTAGTGAAAACAAATTTGGGGAAAGATGATTAAACTTCTCCTACCCTTGAATTCCCACCCCCACACTCCCAACAACCAACTCATCTTCCTAACTGTGCTGGGAGGAGGCATCATCGGAATCCGTGAGCAACTCTGTGGAGTGACCAGCACTTAGAAAATCCTAACTAATCCTAAATTCCAATAGCATCTCTTTTAACTTGCCACAGTGCAGCTTGATTTTGCAGAGCTGGCTAAACAAGCCCTTCACAGCCCAAGGGCCAGCCAAGCTCTGAATGATGATGCCCCTGAGGCAGAGAGTCGATTTACAGAGGGGGAACAAATGCACAAACCCAAAAGCATTGGATACAGAGACCTCACAGGCAGCTCCCAGGGGTTTGTTACTGCACATCCTGCAAGCATTTTGGCCAAAACCTACCTTGTATATTTTTAAATCCTATTGATCTCCCTTGGTCTGGAGGTTGCCTTTTCAAAAGGCCAGTGACAGCAGTCCTCAGTGCTCTTCTAGCTGTGCAATGAGGATGTTACAAGCAAGTGGCAGGAATTGCAGATGGGTGTAAGGTGCTGGAATGTTCACCAGAAATGGTTAAATGTAGGCAAATTTCAATACCATTTTTATTTCAAATCAGCAATAGAGTCAGTTCCTAATTGCTGTAACACTGCCTTTGGGGTGAACAGAACATTATTTGCTTCCACTCAGTGGGTTTCCCTGCTCTCCTATATGCCTCAGGATAAAACAAGAGGTCTCCTTACAGAAGAGCAGAGCAGGAATGATGTTTGGGGAATAAAAAGCATTCTGTGGGATCCCAGCCCTAACAAGCTGCAGGAGATGTAAAACCCTCCAGGTCTTCTTTATCCACAGACAAGAATGTAGAGACAGCTACACTAAATATCCCACAGGGGCATTTCTGCAGAATAAAAGGGAAAAAAAAGTAATTTGTATTCTTGTATGTTTCAATGTGATGGAAAATAATTAAAAATTAACTGGATGTTACCTTTGTGAAAAGCTTGTTTAAATAATCTAGTTTTTTTTTTTTAAAAGTGCTTCAATAATTTTTTACAGACTCTACCATTTAAGCTGTTCTAATAAACTAGTTATTTCAACTCTTCTTTAGGCACTTAGTAGCCTGCTATAAATGTCTCTAGAAATGTGCCTTTAGATTGAATGTTGTTCTTGATGTCTTTTTATCCTTTCTGAAAGCAAATTATAGACAACATGCAAATGCAATAATCAGAGAGGGTTTTTAAATAAAAGTGTGTGTGCTGAGACAATTAAATTGTAATTGTCTGATAACAGAGGCTCTGGAATGCCAACTGAATCCCGGGAAGTGCAATGAAGAGCAGGGCTGCCATTAATTATTCCCTGTGCTGGGGAGATGGGCCAGAATTTGCCAAGGGCTGTAGGTTGGTCTGATTAAAGTATGTAAAGGGGGTCAGCTCCATGCTCTGTGGTGACATCAGTCCCTCCAGGGACTTGTTTTTTGGGAAAACAAGGCTAAGTGTTTGGGATGAGGAGAGCTAGTAGGCAGAAAGGGTCCTAACTTGAGGAAAGAGTGAGAATGGAAGTAGGAGAGCAAAGAAAGTAGGAGAACAGCACATGGTTGGAGAGGGCTGATCTAAGAAGAGCTGGATGTGGGAGTGGGTTTCATTTCTAGATGAATTTAAGACTCTGGGTATCATTTTTATTGATGTTTCCCCCATCAATTCAGGTAAGATCTATTTTCAGTATAAATGCATGAGTGTACATCAGTATTTCTGGAGATACCAAGACCTTGCACTCCTCTCTTGCAGTGTCACCAAGAGGGATTTTCTACCATTTGGAATCTGAATGTGTCATTCTTGGCTCAGCTGAGGTGCCATTCTGACCCCAGTCCAAAGGATGAAGGGCTGTGTGTTTGCTTGTGGCTTGTTTTTCATCCATCCTGTCTCCAAAGCAAAGCTCTGTGTGCATCTGCCAGACCTTCTTGTTTGGGTGTCCCTGACAAATGACAGCTCCAACACAGAAGCAATGTGGTCTTTGGTCACAGGCAGAGCTCCAGAAGTGACACATCCCCCTGTGATGCTGTTCTGGAGTCCACTCAAGGCAAAAAGAAAAGAACTCCAGTGTATTTTTGACTTAGGGTGTGCAAGTTTTTTGGAGTGCACACCCTGCATGGGAGTGAGAACGACCCCAGCCCTGCACTGGAGGAGGATTCAACATCTATGTGCAAATGAAATAAAACTGAAGCTTATCTAAAATTCATTTTTTCACTGATTTTAATGGGCTTACAACGAAATCTGTGATTGTTTCTTGAGTCAAACGTCCACCAAAGGAGCCAACCATTCCCTGATGTTTTTGAGCTGCAGAGTCAACAGCAGGCAGCAGACACCTGGATGGCTGCAACCACCCAAAAGACCCATCCCTTCTCTTCATCCTGCAGATGGGTGGAGTGACATGGCAAAGAAAGAGGATTTCTCATGTGGGTTACACTGAAATTGTGTATGTTCTGCATGACCACCTCTACCCTAGCAGAATTTGTCCAAAAAGTGAAGGCAAATGGAACAGCTTGTCTATCCCACTGTTTGCAATTTGGAATGCTAATTCCTAGAATCTCTGAATTTGCTGAACTATTACTAAGTGCTGGGCTCTGGGAAGCTGTGTAAACTCACAGGAAAATCACTAAGGATGTTGTTTTAATCCTTTTGGCTCTGATGGCTCAACCCTATTATCTCTAGAGGGGTTAGAATTTAACCTTGAGTTCAAAAGCATGAAAGAGTCCTAACCAGATGGATAATGAAGAGGTAGACAGATAAGTGCCAAAATGGATATAAGCTTTTCTTTAATTTCAAATTGGGCTTTATGAGGAATGTACACCTTAGCAACCCTTTACTCCCAGAAAGGGAAGGGTTTGAATGCTGCCTTTTAATAATTCATGCAGTGATTCTTGCTGGGTGCCGTGTGGGTATGAATTTGCTTTTCTTCCTCATAAAGCTTACATTCAATTGGGAGAAAAAGATCTAATATTTACATGTGTGAGGATTAACCAATGATGGTATTTGTGAGATGAGAAATCTTATTAAATGCAGAAAGCATTTATCAAATGGGCTTGAGTTGGGGATTTGAAGCTTCCCACAGCTACGGGAGCACAGCACTGCTCAGACAAATGCTTTGCTGTGAGACTGAAAAGTAGCTCTGATTCATATCTGAGTCCATAACTGTGCTTGGAATATGCTCTTTAAATGGGGCTTTCAAGTCCCTCTGCTCACCTTGCAGAGATCCAGACTTCAGAGTTGCTGTGACCCAGCTGTGGCAGTGACAAATCAGTTTCCACAGTCACTTAACAGCAACTCTCAGGGCTGGGCCACTGGCAGACAGAGAGGCTGTGATGTCCTTAATTCAGAAGTAATGACATTTGTCCACTGAAAACTGGATCAATGCACTAAATCCTTTTCACTAAAAATCAGAGGATTTCAGTTACTACCCAGCCAGGCAGGAGCTGCTGGCTCCAATGGCACATCCTTAAATGCAGAGCCCAAAACACTCCCCATAATTCTGTCTTCCAGCCCACACGTGAAGTCTGCCTTCAGAAAAGGGTAAATAAAATCTTGATCAGAAAGGGGTGATCACAATAAAAGAACTCTAAAGTTTTCTTCTCATACAAAACCAAACTTGTAGTTTTCCTCTCACTGGAGGATGTGCTATAGAAGAAATATCAAAAACTGCTTATATGAAGATATGTAAAACACAGAAATATGGACTTGTTCTTACATGGGTTTTTCATGATTCAGTATTATTTTGACAGCTTTGGTACCTGGGGAATGGAAAATTTCTGGGGACGTGTCTCAGCAAAACAGTTTAAAATTAGGAAAACATTTCATTTCAAGACTCAAAGCACTGTTTCTGCTAAGGCCTGGCTATATTGTTCTCACTAAACAAGACCAATTATGTCACTCAAAGGTAAACAGGGTTTCTCCTCAAAAAAGTAAAGAAATCCTGAAAGCATTTTGGATATTCTGAGACTTGGCCTGGTTCAGGAACCACTCTGTGCTGTGGTTACCATAATAATTCCCATTATTCTTCTGCCTGGCCACTCCATGCTCACTAACACCTTTTTTCATGTCTGATCTTCAATTAAAGTTGGCCATTAGAAATTATGAGGCTGAAGCTCCCTTCAACAAAGACATCCAAGTCTTTGATGACAAGACAGAAACATCCCCACATGCAGTCCATGTTGTTTCTACAGGAGCTGGATGAGCAATATCTCTGGGATGGGAGACTAAGGGAATTTCCCAGGGCATCTACAGTCAAGAAGGGATTTGTAGATGGCTATCCCAATGCCAAGCCATCATGGTAATCCTTGGATTTGCCTTCCTTCTACCCAGCTGCATCATCCATGGTAGAAACAGAACATCCTCACTTCACTGGGGGTATTGAACTGGCCTGCAAATGAACCCATTTGCCCTTAAAACCCTGCTCTTTGTCTCTGAAAATGGAAACCTACCTTGAAATTATCACAGAAACCGAGCCTGGCTGGTGACTCATTTTGCAGTGGGGACCTTTTGAATCCTTTCTCCCCACACATTTGTACACTCAACGCCTGTGCATTGAGGTAGGTCCCCAGCCTGCCCAGACATCCCAGTCCTCTGCTGCTGGGACCTTGAATCATCTCCAGTCCTTGGGTCAGATGGACACAAGCACACGTGTGTTGCATGTGAAGTGGCAGATGCAGCTTGCACAGCAGAGATCTTATTTCTTGTTAGTGCCCTTGAGCCCTCCCAGAAACAGCTTTTCCCAGCAAGTCCACCCACGTGGGCATTCTCAAAGCCTGAGCACTGATTTTCTGTATGATCTGATGCAGCATCTTGTCTCTTGTCCCTAATCCACTTTGTTATTTATCTGATGTGCACCTACACAGCCAACATAAGAGACTGATGTCAGCTGAGAGCTGTAGGTAAACATGGGACAACCTGAACTTAATTAGGATGTGTTTGTGTATTCCATTGCTCATGTTCAGAAGTTTATGTAAGATCAAGGCTTCTTATTGTACCCACAGCCTTTATATTCACTGCATGGGTAGTAACAAAAAGACAATACTCTTTGTCCAAGCTGCAAGGTTTCTGCCAATATTTGCCATCTGGGAGACATTCCCTATCTGTGCTCCTGCCTTTGTGTCTGAAGTAGCATCATCTGAACAGCAAGACACGTTGCAGTCACACATGCTTAGTGTTTGCTGCTTGGCTGATGTTCAGACTCCGTGGAGAAACACTCATAAAAATTGTCCTGATCAAAGGACAACAGCAACAGAACTTTGCAGATGTGCTAATGACATATCTGGGGCTGGGCAAAGAGTTAAAGTCGAGCCATTTGAAGGCAGTGCCTTTAATGGATCCATTCTGTTGTCTTCAATGGATCCATTCTGTGTGGATGCTGGCTGGGATGAATCTGTTTCCACAAACACTTGAAAAGTTCAAATGATTAATTTTCTCCTGCTGGAACACAGTGGGGTTATGTCTGTGCAGTTGTGTCAAACCTCTGGGGGGAGGTTCTTAGGTTGGAGCTCTCAGCTTTGCGTGGTTACCTGTCCTGCAGTCCCTGCCAAAGATCCTACAGCTTCATGGAGACCAGGAATTCACTCTGAGACAGCCTGAAAAAT
This sequence comes from Notiomystis cincta, assembly GCA_013398075.1. Classification (NCBI taxonomy): domain Eukaryota; kingdom Metazoa; phylum Chordata; class Aves; order Passeriformes; family Notiomystidae; genus Notiomystis; species Notiomystis cincta. Next base: position 20,999 of record VZRX01008680.1, on the reverse strand, counting down.
TCTGGGGTCTTCCTGGAGGCCAAAATTTATATCTCTATGAAAATCAGGTTGATTTTTTTCCTCCTTTGTTCTCATCTAACGAGGTCCTTCCTCTCTTGGAGCAGGAACAGGTACAGAGGGGGCACACACCAACCCCTGTTGTTCTTTCCAGCTCTAGGGATGCATTGCCATCCTGCTAAACACCAGGAGCAACACAAAGGTGTTGTCAAGAAGAATTAGGTTCTTCTGGTCCAGGATATCAGCACTGCAGATGCCACTTAAACTTTGCATTGAACCCTCAGCAGTGAAAAGGATGGATGTGATTTAGAGCCAACCTCTCCTGCATAAAATTTCCTACAGCAACTCACAGCTGGAGTAATATTAAAGTCAAATAATAAGAATTAATTTTAATAGCATTGCAATGTCTCATTCCATCTGCAAATCTTCTGAAGTTTATAGCACAATTGTCTAAAAAGTACCTGTTTAGAGAAATGTTATTTTGAAAGAAAAGAAAAAAAAATCTTTTTGTAAAAGACCTTATTGGATTCCTTTTTGGTTCAGATCATCCCCCGACAAATGAAATTCTGTGGAAGATGGCAGCTCTCTCTGGTTCATGTACATTCTGCTTGTAACAAGACAAAGCCTTTAAATCCTCCCAGCCAGTGAGGGGAACTGTCCAGGTAGATGGATGGTCCATGGGAGGGCTCTGGTTTGATATGGGTGTTACAGCTGGCAGTAAGGCTCACTGAGACACAGGCACACACATCCTGTGTCTGCCTTCTAACCCCACCTATTTTATGCTAAACACTCCTCCCCAGGTTCCAAATTCTTTCTTGACTACTGCTCATGAATCCTACAGTCAGAAATTTAGTGAAAACCACAATGAACCCCTTAAAAGGCTCATTGCTTGAATTCAGGTGTTATTTTTGAGGGTGTAGAGGTTGAATGTGGGAAGGGCTGATCCCTATGCAGTCACCATTATTTCTACTTTTCCTGTGGGTACAAAAAAAGATAGAAATAGCATCCTCAGTCCTCACCCATGCTAGGTATACTCAGTCTTTTCAAAAGCCATCTCATAGCAACTGATGGTCTTCCTGCTGGCCTTGAGCAGCATTTCAGGAGCAATTAAAGTGCTTGGGGATGTGTCTGGGGGAGAAGATATTCCTCTGGCCTCTCTTTAAATGAAGCCACTATTCATTCACCAACATTTCTAATTACCAGCACAATAATTGAAATACTGGAGAAATCTATTTGAGGAAGGGGAGCAAGGGGCAGGGTGATTTTATTAAAGCAGGGGGTGGGAAACCTGGTGCCAATGACAGCTGAGCAAAAGTAATTCAGCTTGGAGGGATGCAGGCAAAGATGAAGAGGAGACAAAGGAATGGCACAGGCACAGCCAGGAAGTGGATGTGGATGGAGATTTGAAATAGCTCTCTTAATTCCACAGCAGACATTTGGGGGGATCATAGCCCATGAAGCCTCAGGGACACTGGTTCCTTCACAGGGGTGCATGTAACCCAGCTGGGCTTGGTGGAAGATACCATTTCATAAGAATGAGAGATGGAAGAAGAGGGTCTGGATGACCTTGGGTATCATGATCCTGTTGGCAGCAAGGATTCAGGAACTATGGGTCCTGGAAGATCTTCACTCAAAAGACACCGATATGTTCTATGTCAAAAGACACAGATAGGTTCTGCAGCAAGCTGGGAACAAGGAGGAGGTTGCTGCTGGGATGTTAAATAGTTGTTTCCACTTAATTTCTGGGTGTTGGATCTGTAAACCATAGTCAGAAATTATCCCTGCTCTGGAGAGACACAGAGCAGAGGACCTGGGAGAGCAGACATGACAATTGTATTGTTGTCAGCCTGGTATTACTTTTATTCCCAAACCTTTTGCACTATTTGCCCTTTTTGGGGGTCTCTCTATGACTCCTGTTGAAACTGAGATTCCCCATGGCAGCTGCTGGCTCTTGATACTGCAAAGCCCTTGACTGGGTTACAGGAATGCCCTTCCCCAGCAGCAGCAATCAAGGACCTGCTGCAGGAGTTCAGGATGAGGTTGGGTTCATGAATTCAGACACCAACCTTGAGGGAACATGATGAGCATGGCAGAGTAAATGACAGCCTGTGGTGAGCCTGGATGATCAGGTGTACTGAAGATCAGCAAGAGTGGAGTCTTTACCCTACCTGATTTTCTCACTCAGTCACCCACTCTCACCAGCACCACCTACAAAAGTTCTCAGCTTTTATTCCCAGCAGGGAAGTCACAGCAGGTCCAGGCAAAAGGTGGTGTCAGTTCCCTTGTGTGTCTAAACTGGAGGGTTCAGGACGTGTCCCTCCATGAACAAGGCACTGCCAATGGCATCAAGCACATCTCTAGGGGCAGCTTGAGGCTTCCCTGCCTGCCAAGACAAGGCCCAAATGTCTCCCTGCACACAGACACTGCTCCCCTCTGCATGTCTTACCTGGGTCTTAGCCCTGAGCAGACTTCACTCTTCTCCACTCACTGAGGCTGAAACTCGTGGCTGGAAAGATTTAGTTCTGAGAAAGGCTTTGGGTGTGTGTTGTAAGAACAGATTGACACATGTATTCCCTTTCTCTGAAGGCTGAAAATCTTAATGGAAACAGCAGAACAAGAGGCTACACACAGAGAAAAGAGTGCCATGGATGTCAGGCCGATTGAAATGTCTTACAGGAATAGGTTTTGACAGCTGATCTTGCTCATCCTTCCCCTGAGATGTGTCGAGCTGGTGAGATGAGAGGTTCTCAGGTGGATAGTAGATGTGGCACGGTGAGACAAGAGTCACTTTACAGCAACATGCCCTGAGGCCATGCCCTGACTGTGCACACTGACAGCAGAGCTTCTCTGAGCAGCCAGGAACATTTTCCACCTCATCAGTAATACCAAGATAACCATTAACCATGTCCAGGTCCTAACCTCGAGAGCAGTCAGTGTGTCTGTGGCTGTTCCTGCAGTCTAACTTCAGGCCTGGCATTGATATGGAATATAAGGATTTTGTTCCTCATCACATCTTTGACTGCATTGTTTTCCCCCTTTCCCTGTGGCAAATCAGCTATGCAGTTGTAAGCTCTGTTGGGACAATCTGTCCTTTTCGGTTTTTTTTTGTAAATTATTAAACTCATACTTGTGTCCAGCTCTAGAGCTAATATTGCTTGAATGGTAAATGCCCATGAAAATAGCCAGGCCCCTTCTTTAGATAAGAGCCAGCTGTGAAGTCTGGATGTTGCTCCAAATATCCCCCTAGTTTGGGTCTGTGCCAAACTGGGGATGTGGTATGAGCTAATCACTCACAGAAATTAGAGGCTGCTCTGAAAGGCAAGTGGTTGTTGTGCTGAATGCACAATATTAAGATCTTATCTTGCTTTACAAGCAGACTAAAGCCAGAATGAATCAATTATGAGATTAGAATTAATCCAATAATCCTCTGTTCTTCTGTGCCTGGGATCAGATGGTGCATCTGTACAGATAGTGTTAGTTACGGCAAATGAGATCACCGCTTGTCCCGTTTTATTAAAAGCCCTTCCCAGGCGTTAACAGCTCGGGTGAGAGGTTGAAATGAAATTAAATTGCAATCTCTTCTCTTTGACTGATTGCCATTGTGCTCACATCCTTGGCCTCAGCTGCCCAGAGGGGATGGCCAGCACAGGAAGCTGTGACTGTTGGAATGGGATGCAGAGAAGTTCTGCTGAGGGATTTCCACCCCTGGATGTGGCTGCCAGGGTAGCTGGGCTTGTGGCGGGGAGGAAGCCAGAAAGTATTGCTGACCTCCTTAATTTCCTTCTGCAAACTCCTCTTCCAGTGCTGCAGCTCAGGCTCAGGGCAAAGCTGAAACGTGCCTCCCTGCCCTCCACTGGTGCCTCTCACCAGCCAGGCCCTGCTGTACTTGTCCTCTCTCTCCTCTTCTGCAAGAGTTTTACATTCCCACTTCTCCTGGCCTAAATCTGGAGAGTTGCTCTCCTGGCTTATATTTTGTATTGGAGACCAAGCACAATTTTGTCATTTACCTGGTTTTGCTGCTCAACTTTCATGTTTCAAAGCCAGGCTTTTGCTTGACTATTCCTCACACTTCTCTCTCCTTTTCTTTAAAGAACCAAAATAAACAGAAAAAAAAACAGTCCAAAGTAAACCTGCTACACGCAGTTCTAACCACTTTTTATTTGGGCCATCAGGTCTTGAAATAGATTTTTAGTGTTTACATGGCTCCGCCACTGGGTCCAAGGCATGGGAACAGTCATGAATGACAATAAGAAGTCCCATGAAATGCACAGCACTGAGTATCACCCAGGGGGAGAGGTGTGACTTCAGTGAGGGTTGAAGAAGAAGACTCTTTTATCAATGGTCCTGCCTGTGTATCCTTCAGGAAGCTGAGTTTGGTCCAGACCTTGTGCACTGAAGATGATATTCAAAGTTTGGAACCTTCTGCTAAGACAAGTGCTCTCCCTCCATCACCTTACAAATCCAATTTCCAACCAGATCCACTTGGAAAAAAGTTAATAGCTGTGAATTTCCTTTCCATTCTGCTGAAGAGAATATTGGTAAATTTGTTTAGACTTTTCAAAATAACTCTGTCTGAAGCAGAGATACCTGGATGATCCCAGCTTTCACCACTAATATGATCAAATCTAGGTGCAGCTGAAAATAGAAGTTGAAGAAAAGTGCTTTTCCATGTCTTTAACATTAGGGCTCATTTGTTGGAGTGCACAACTAAACAGCAAAAGCCAAATGGGACCAGGAAGGTCAGGATGAATTCTTCTATAAGTAAGCAGATTTACACCAAGAGAGGAATGGGTGCACTGTAATCAGTAGAAACTGAAGTTGAGATTTCCAGCTAGTGTGCATTTTAAGCTGTACCCTTGATCTAAAGCCCTTCTCTAACACCCTATCTGGAAAAACAAATTGCAGTCCCCAACAGCAAGGTATAAGCAACAGCCCCATGAATATGTAAAGACCTTTCAGATGGTATTTTAAAACAGCATTCAGTAACCATTATCCACAGTTAACTGACTTCACCAGGCTTAAAAACAGGAGTCTTTAATTACAGTCGTTTATATTTCCAAAGATAGACTATAACATATTTATAAACAATCTGTGCACTTGGTGAGTAAATGACACACGGCATGAATCATTCCCTAACACTTCTTATATAATATTCAAAGTGGGCATGAATGTTTCATGAAGGCACTTCCACTGCTGAACTTGGTAGGAAACTGAGCTTTCTTCCTTTCTAGGCTGCCTCTTCCATTCTTTTTCCTCTGTGAAAGCCCTGAAAGACTCGATTCCTGTCAGAATCCTTTGGATTTCCTGAGCTGTTTCCAGTGCTGGACTGTTGCAATTTGATTTGGAGGATCTGTGGCAGGAGTGCAGAGAGACACCCTTTGTCACAAGGAATTGCCTCTAAAATGGCAAAACTCTTGTGTTTTGTGATGTAGCACCAGTCCCTGACATGTCCCAAGGAAATAATGCCTTAAACATGTGAGATGTTCAATGTGGCCCCTCAGAGATGAGAAAATCAAAGGATAGGAGACGAATTTGCAGCTACTCAAAGGGTCTAAAGGTTTGTTCAGGACTGGGAAATACTGAGGTGAAGATTTTGGTGCAAAATCACTGAGATTTAATAGTATCTTGAGTTGTAGGAAGGGTTGGACCAGGCTCCATCAATGCTTGACATGGACAAGCCTCCACATAAATCCCAGATCAGGGTTAACTGTGTGGGTCAATTCTGGGACAGTTCAACACCTCTCCAAAACTTCTGCAGAGAAGCAACAGGCAGCTGCAACAGCTTTGTCACAGGTCTGAAGCAAAGCGAATTTTTACTCTTTTCTGTGCCTGTCCAGCACAAAGCGAGCCTGGCTGTAATTAGGGATCCAATATGAGATGATGCTGCAATAAATATATAACCATACTTCTAGAAACTTTCTGCTTTTGTCTGTTGCACTTCAAATCCCCATGACCATGGATGCTCACCTCACAGAACTTTCCAGACAGGTTGGATAATGATTCTTTGTGTGGACAGCAGGGAACATTGATGTGAACAATCCATTGTTAGGTGAGTGGCTTTATTGATAAGTGACAGCTTGGACAGCAGGGGTTACTGGAGTCATCCTATTCTGCTTTTACCATTTTAATTTCTCTACAAGCCCCAAGGGCCAAATGAAAGCATGAATGAATAAGTAAAAAGATACCCATTTGCAATATGTCCACAATTGTTTTCCTCGGAGCATTCCCTATCCACAGCCAAGTGTCCCAAAATCACACCAGGCAAATTTCACAGACATCTATTCTTCCTTGACTTTCATTAAAACATGCTGTTCGTAGCAGCAATAAAGTGTATGGGTTTTAAATGGACCTAGATTTGTATTTTATAGAGGCTGCTCAGTTGTTGTTGTTGTAATAATAAATGACACGGAGACAATTTCAGATTGTTCTGACAAAAATCAGGACTCCTAAGGGGAGTCTGCCTCGTGCTCATGAAGTTGTAGCTCTGAGCAACCAGCCAGGAAGATGCAATTAATTTCCCCCTTGTGAGTAAAGCCATTATATAAAATACCACAATTGCCTTGAGGGCCAAATTGAAGGCACTGAATTATGTATTATCAAAACTGACTTTACAATGATGTCTTCATGGGCACTGCTGCTGCTTGTGAGTGGGAAGGGAATGGCAGTCAGCTGCCAGGATCTTATTTCCCTCTCAGTCACCGTAAACAACACTCTGCTCACGTGAAGGCCTTCATGAGATGCAGTGGCATTGCTCTTTCCCTTGAGGAAAGGAGAGGAAACCCTGGAAAGTCTGCTTAATTATATTGTGTACACTCATAGTTCAGCCCAAGCCCACCTCTTTGCTCAAGACCCAGAGATGTAGAGGTTTTCCAGCCCATTTCTCTCCTGTTGGAACAAGATTCCCTAAGATGAACTGCCACTTTCAAGCTACTGGAGCTGGTTTTTGTCTGGAATGAAGGTCTGAAGCCTCAGTATCTGGTTTGGGACCTTTCTGCTCTGGGATCAGGGATGGCCTGGGTTGGAAAGGACTTTAAAGATCATCCAGTTCCACCCCTTGCCATGGGCAGGGACACCTCAGTTGGATCAGTTTGCTCAGAGTTCCATCTGACCTGGCCTTGAACACTTCCACGGATGAGGCATCCACAACTTCTCTGGACAACCTGTTCCAGTGTCTCACCATCCTCACAGTAAAGAATTTCCTCCTGATATCTAATCTAAACCTGCCCTCTTTCAGTTTAAAGCCTTTCCCCCTTCTCCTGTCACTACATGCTCTTGTAAAAGCAACATGAACAGAAATAATTTCCATTAAAATCGTGTGGAATTTCATCTCCCTTCTGTAGCCACCACACTGGCAAGTAATGTGGAAGATTTCCTCATGTCCTGTGAGGAAAAGAAGGCAGGAACAGGGGGATTAAAGTGGTATCAATGCACTTGCCAGCCAGAGAAGAGTGTGTGAGATGAGCCAGAGAGAAGGTGCAAAGTCCAGCAGGTCACACCAGATCAAAAGGAGGTTATTAGGGAGCATTTTCAACTGGACATTCCCAAGATACATTTCTACACAGAAAAACATCCTTAGCATTTCACAGTCTCAAACCAGCAGACCAACACCCTGTGTATTATATTAATCCTTAGAAGCAAACACAAAATAAGGAACAAAAAATTGGTGCCTGCAGCAAGTTTGGATGGTGGCTCAGTGATAAGTGGGAAGTGGGCTTCAGTTTTCATGAGTGTTTTCCCCTCTTACTGGCTTCTGATCTGAGTCATCACACTGCTGCTGTGAGGCAGGTATTCCTGTTAAAAGCAACAACTGCTTAATTAAACTTCAGGTAGTCTGAACTGTTCAAGCACACATAGAAAAGGGAAAACATACACACTTCTTTTGGCAAATGGTTGTCACACATTCACTTGTGATAGAATACATCAGCAGTGCAGTGACACAGGACACATTTTGCCCATCTTACAAATGATAAAAAGCAAATCAAGATTGCTTCTTTCCCTTCAGTCTCACATTGTGGCAGACTAAAAGCCTCCAGGGAAGGAAGTGAATGTCCACCCCAGGAAAGGGAGCATGGGAGCTTTCCTGGTCTGACTCTGAACAAGCATGAAACCTTTCCAAGCTGGAACTTGTCCTGAGATTCTCCCCCTCGAAGGCCTGTGACTATTTAAAACATGCACAACTACCCAATAAAAGCAGCAATTATTCATAACAGAGGAAAACTTATGAAAACCTCTTTGACAAATAATTCCTGGCTAGGGAGATGTGGGATACTTGGGATCAACAAAAACCAGTTCATGAAAGCCCATTCCCTCCAACCTCTCCCCTCCTGCATATGGAGCAGTGCGAACATAGAAAAAACCCGATTAGTCAGCTCTCTCTGAGGGATTACCACTTTATTTTATGATTCAGATTGACTGGGCCATTTGCCAACTTCCCTTTGTGCTGCAAAGGCAAAGCCAGAGCTTGCTGCCCTTTCTTCTGGTCCTGAGATGTTCCTGGGAGCTGAGGAAATCCCAGGTGGCAAAGCAACCTCGCAGGGTGCAGGATGAGTGTGTGTGTAGTGCCCTTGTGAGATGGAGAGAGATGTGACCCAGTGGCACCTCCACACTGAAATCAAGATTTTTTTTTCCTGTCTGGGTTAAAAATAAATACTCCTGTTCCTGCTTAATTAATCAGGCTGGGGAAAAATTACCAAAAATTTTAAATTCATCGGAACAACAGATGAGCAATGCAGAGGAATAAACACTTTGAATGGCTTTGTCTGAGCCTTTTGGATATAATGTTATCTGAAATTTCTATCCAGGAACAAAACAAATTATTGGAGCCACATATATGGGTTTTCTTTCATATCCAGTAGCCAAAATGCCCTTTTGAACAGTGGGGAATCAGATCACAATGTAAATTAACCCTTAGTCCTCCCTTTTGGATCTTGTTCCTAACACAAGAACATGGTGGTTTGCAGACCAAGATTTTCCCTTTCTTTTTTTTTCTTTTAAATGAAAATACAGAGTAATTTAAAACTTGAACAAACTTTTGAGGCACTTCTGTAATCCACAGGCTAGACACAAAATTTTCATGCCATGCAGGAAATTCCACTGGGATCACAGCATTTTTTAGCACATCCATCCCCAGCAGATTTGGGACTTGATTCTGCAGGATGTTGGGGATGTCTGGTACCCCATGGGCTTGGTTTAGTGGTTTAGGGCAGTAGCTGGATCAGAATTTATGGAAAGATATCAGATCCCAAGATTAAAGCTGGTTTCTTGACAAAGTCTTGTAGAAATCTTGCAGTCCATAAACCCAGTTTTGCTGCTGTGTGCGCCAAAGATCTGGGAAACAAAACTCCCCATGTTTTTGTACTTTAAATGTGAACTAATGTCATCTAATGCTGATTGTCTGAAAGCTCAGTACCCACACAGCTCATGACTCCCTTTGTAGTCATCTGTGGGGTGTGACTCATCTCATACTAACGAGATCTTTAGATAAATTGCATGAATCACATTTATAGAAGTGTTCTCTTTCCACTGACGATGTAGGTTAGACAACCAGCTCAGATGGGTCTGTCAACATTGTGACTACAGATATGGAAGGCAAATCCCACACTTTTGTGCCTTCCTTCAGCTCATGAAACACAGGAGATGGAGTCTGCAGGTAGAATCTGAATGATAAAAATAGCTTTGATTGACTTAACTGAAAGTCACCCTCTGAAACTTTAGTCTTGCCAGTTTGAAGGATGTGTATCAGTCTTCTTAAACTGCTGGGCTCACCAAAAACTGGATTCATATTTGTGGTGTAAAATCATCAATAATTAAAGCAGCACCAAAAAAATCACCCTTATTAGTTGTTGAGGTTTCCTGTTTATTCATCATTCTTATTGTATTTTATGTTGGGAATACACCAAACCACAGGGGAAAAAGCAGCTTAGGATGCGTAAAAGTTGTTGACACATTTCTCACTGGATGAGTGTCCATAACCCTTAAGCTTCTTGGATTTGCTTCAGTTCATCTTATCAGAATTTTTCTCAGACAAAAAACGTATTCTAAATTCCTTTTTCATTTTTCAAGTCCTGTTACTCCTCAACCACCCTGTTGGCTTCAGTCAGATCACCCTAAGAGCACTGTACTATGGGAAGGGAGGATGCAGCTTGCTCAGAGTGACTAATTTGGATTTTCAGCTCCTTTCCTGAAGCTTCATTTTTATTTTTTCTCTTTTTTCCATTATTCATGTCTCAGTCTGTAGCTACTCCAAAGACTGCATTGTAGTCCCTGCCACAGAGACGTATTTTTGAACGCTATGGGGTCCTTTTTGGGGAGTGCTGAGCTGCCCTTTGGAGTTTTTTGGTGATTTGCTGAATCCAACCTCCTTTTGTTCTCCTCTCCTTCCAGGGTGTGCTCCCTCCACAGCTGAGCACCTTCTGGACTTGTTGCCTTTCCTGCCCAAATCCTGCTCCATGGATGTGGTGCCCTGGCATTTCCAGGGGTTGCTGTGGGTACATGGATTCACTCAGTCTTTTGTTCTGGTTAGAAACTCCTCACAGCTGACCACTTTGTACCATCACCAGCTCCTTGACTGAATTAGAATTCCTGAGATGTGAAATGAAGGTCTTTTTCTCCTCAGAGGTCAGGGCACCCTGCCCTGTCCGTCCTCTTGCTCCACAGCACTCCCTTTTTGAAGCAATAATATTCATTTACTCCAAACAAGAGTTTGCCAGGTTTTTTTAAGATATCCCATCCATTCTATGACCCAGTTCTGGATGAACTTCACCTACTTCCCTCCTGACATATGCCTGTCTGCTCTATTTCAAGGACTGATACGAGGAGCTGGAACGGAAAAGGGAAAATATTACTTTGAAGAGATGAAAAAGGATTTAAAACAACCTGCATGGGCTCCAGCCCAGCCCTCCTTTGGTCTGTTGATCAGTCAGTCCCCACCAGTGTGTATCACTCTGCCTCTGCCTGATAGCAAGATAGCAGTGCTGGGGTCTCATCACTTTGAACTCCCCTCAGTGTCTTTTTCATCTCAGATTTCAAAACCCCTTGAGGCTGCACCATGGACCTTTTTGACAAGTCAGCAACTGTTAATGTCTTCAGAAAACAGCCTGAAAACAGCCTGAAAACCTGAAAAGAGGCACTCTTGCCTTTGCAATCACAGTAACACCTTCCCTGAACCTGCAGCTAACCAGGAACCCTTTGAAAGCCCCCAAACATGCAGCTCTCCCTTCCCTCTGGGCTGGAAGCCTCTTCCCTCCTCTGTCTGACACACACTTTGCACAGGGAGCAGGAGTCAATGGTTTTGTTACAGAACAGAGAAGCAATAACAGTTTCAGAGTGCCCAAAATTCCTGATTGAATTGTCCTCTATGTGGTATCACTTCACCTATGGGATACATACGTGGTATCACTTCAGCATATGGGACTGAAAACCTTGAATCCAGGGAAACTTTTTGTCTTTGATCATCTTTGATCTTTGATCATTTCACAATCCAGTGTGAGCAATTCCAAGTCTTGGGATACACTGAAAAACGACACACCTCGGTGCTGTGGGTTTGGTAATGCTTCCTCTCACAGCTGCACAGGGGAGGAAGGATCTGGGTCTGCCAGAGAGGAAGACACAGAGCAGTGGAAGTTGTTATGTGAAATGATTTGACTTTATAAAGAAAATCGAGGGGGTTTGCAGTGGTTGAACGAGAAGTGAGGCCTGGCAGCTGTTCATTTGTTGGGCCCAAAAGCCTTTGTCACCCAGCTGGAGTCTGAGCATGGTGAGATGAGTGTGTTTTGACAACCTGTTAATGGGCTGTGACTCTTCTGTCTCTCTGGATTTGTCAGGTCCTTGTGGAAGGGGTTGAACTGTAAATGAATGCATTTTTAAACACAGGATCCAGGGAAGTTTATCTTCACCCTGGGGTGTACATGCAGTGTAGGGGATATGAGCAGCACTAAATGTGGGTGAAGACAAACTCAGCCTGTTCTTTAGCCCCAACTCCACCTCTTACATGACAGAATTGAATTTCAGTGTGAAATAGTAGGAAAAATATATGTGTTTTCATTAATCCCACTTTTCAAATTGTGGGAAATGTTAACAGACAGTCCATGATTAAATGAACAGTAGAATAGATAAAATATGGGACTTACAAGAATGGTTAAGAGAAACTTCTGACAAGATGATAATTCTCAACATTTGCTGTTTCTGTCATGGCAAAGGGGCTGTGGATTTGGAAGGAGCAATGAGCAGAGTTTGGCTTCATAAGAATCCTCCTTTGATTATTACATGAGAGCACATCCTCTTGACCACAGGAGGAAGTCAGTCTGTGGCTTTCTGTCTTCATGTCCAACTCACTAAAAAAACCCTCTCAATTTTTCATTGAGCCTTATTTGATCTTGACCTCCTCAGAAGATCACCAGCCTTCAAAAAAATGGTGTCCCTGAGATTTCCAGTTTTTATTATCCATGTACTGTGTGAACCTCAGAGAGATCTCAGCCCTGGTCATATCTTCAGAGACAAATGGGAAACTTCAGCAGGAATGTCACCAAATTCCATTAAAAAATGAGTGCAGTGAAGATATAAGCATGGAAATACCATTTTTACTTGTTTGCCATCAGCTCTTCACCTTTTTTGATGGGACTGGAACCATCAGATCACCTTGACAAGAGAAGAGGCAATATTAGGGATTTAATACCTTTGGAGAGCTGCTTCTCAGAAGAAGGATCATCCAAATATCCTTGGTGATATCCTGTGGTATCAAGGAAAGAACAATGGTACTTTTTTTGTAGGGCAAAGCACTCTAAACATTTAAAAAGTTTTCAGGTTAACATTGTTTTGTTATTTTATTCATAGATGTCTTGACAAGATCAGGCCTTCCCATTTTCAAAAAACAAAATATATTAACTGCAAAGCATTTGGCATCTTAGAAAAACAGTTTATGGTTTAGCAGATAAAATAACCTGGGAAGATGTCCAGATGCTGTAGAAGTTGTTGGTGTTGCTGCTGCTTTTGTGGACAAGGATCACTGGTGAAAATATTGTGTAAAAATGTAATCAGATGCAGATTATATGGACTGTTCATAAATGCAATGTAAATGCCATTGAGGCATTAATTATATTGTTTTGAGTTATCAAAACAGATTTTGCATGGGATGAAAATTTCACATCAAACACCAGAATATTTGCCCTGTCTGTTTTTTTCTTAAGCAGCAGCCTTCAGATCTAATGGTATTAAAAATGGAGAGGACATTCCTGAGGGGAAGTGAAGTCCTCCACTCTACCCATGTTAGCAGATCCTTCAGGCAGCTTCATCCACATATCTGACAACTTCAGAGTGTCCAAAAAATTCATCTTTTTATGTGTCAGCCTTGCTTCTCTCATACAGTCAGGAATATGGAGATCCCTGGCATTTTTCAGCACTGGATTATGGGAGGTAGGATGAGGATTCTTGCTGCTTGTCTTAGAACCCAAACTCCTTGCTTAGGCAGCAGACTGTTATTTTACTTCTGTTTTGGCTATTAGCTTAAAAATTGCATATTTGTGAGATTATCTCTAAAAACAGTGGGCTGGGTCACAAAACAGATAGAGAATAATTAGTAATTAATCAGGCATCAGACTAATAATGGGCCTTCAGTTTTGCCAACAAACCCCGCTACTAAATCGCACCCTCATTACCAATAACTACCAATTTAGAGTCTGTGTTACTGCACCAGTTTTATTAATGTCACATTCAGGGGGATACTGTAGCAATAAACTGGCATAAGGCTGTAAAAAGAGGGTTGTTGTACATATTAATAATGTGTTTTATAGTGCACTTTAATATTCTGGATCCAAGCTGCCTGGCTTTATAATCAGAGGAGGGAAAAGGCAAGTCGATCAATCATCCTCACCTGATCCTACAGCAGCCACCTAACTCGTCAGGGTGATATATATGGGCATAATATCTTGTTACCAAAATCTTATTAGTGAGCAACACTGTTAGTTCTGATTTCTTATAATGCCTTATAATAAGCTTAGTAATAAGTTTCTGAATGATTTATGGGGGTGCTTCTCTAAGCAGGCGTTGTCTGCAGTCTCTCCAGGAGATGGGTTTGTGGGTGATGGGGAGCTGGGAGGGACGTGGGGGTCTCTGAGCAAGAGAATAGCATCCTTTTATGTGGGTTTAGTCCAGGGCTGGGCACAATCCTTCCTCCAGGTCCTCTCCATGTGGGAAAAACACCATCCTAGATGCTAAAGCTTCTGTGGAACATCAGAGCTGCCAGAAAACCATTGCTGCATTTGCCATCTCTGCCATAGAAGACCCTTACTGTCACCTTGGATGGGAGAGCTGAATTCCAGTTTGAAAACAGGTAGAAATCTGTGTGATTTAGGGGTTTAGGGTTCTCTTTGGGTTCAGGTCTTTGTAAACTGGCCATATTTTATAGCATTTCCCTCCAACACCAGAGTGGTGAAGGAAGTTGAATTAACAGCTGCAATATACTCACATCATGAGAGAGCCCAAACAAACACTTTAAAGGAAGAGTCCTCACCTTTACTCCATAATTCCACTGCTTTCCCTGCCTCCATACTGACCACCAGTGCTCTGAGTTTAGCTGGTATTAAATAAATTAAATATTAAATTAGCTGGCTTTGTATCCTTTGGGAAGGAAGGATAAAGAGCTCATGGGAACGTTCAGTAACAAAGACACTTGGAGACATTAGATGGCACAACATGGTCAGCTTGCTCTGACCATCCCTGAAGCAGAACTTCCTGGGGGCTGGGGTAAAGCCACCCTGGAATTAAGACATGTTCTCTGACCTCCAAGCATGGCCAATCCAACAGCAAAATGTAAACAGCAGCATCCCTTTGCTCCAAATTTAACACCTCCTCATGGTGGGATCAGGTGGCTGCACCAATCCTACCAAATCCTGTCTGTCTGCTCTTCACCTTCCAGTCTTCCTGGCTTGGAAAAAGAAGATCTCTGGTTCCTGTACAGCCCCAGCTGCCACATCTGCCACATGTGGTAAACTGTAGGTCAGAGCTGTCAGGGGATGGCTGACCCAGCAGATGGACCACCCACACCTTGCTGAGGAACAGAATTATAATCTGTGGGGATGTACACAGCTCCCCTCAGTGCTGTGGCTTAGCTTCAGCTGGGGGTCAGTCACAGGAGGGCAGGAGGAGGTGGCACAACCAAGCTCCATGAAGGGTAAGGGTGGATTTGCACTTAAAACCTTGACACCCAGCCAAGGGCTTCATTTTCCCCATGGTGAGATGGTTGTTCCTGTCTGCTGTGGAGACCATGGGCTTTTAACTGTGGCTGCAGCCATTAATTTAGCACAAAGAACAGCATTTCAGTCTCTTTCCAGAGGAATGTGTCATTTGAGCCTGATGACTCTGATTAGGTCCCCACCCCCTGGTGATGGACAGGGCTCTTCCCCTTCCAGCAAGCTGAGGAGCAAGGCCAGATGGCTTCGGCACCAACATGTTAACTCTGTTTTCATTGCTGCTGTGAGGGTTTGTAACCTAGACTAGATCTTCAAGTAAATTGGTTTCTAATAGAGAAGGACAGGAGTAAAAGATGCCTGGAGTGAAGACTCTCACTTGGTGTAAAATGATGTGGTGTAACTCCCTTTTGATGGTGTTTAAGGCTCTGTCCTGATTAAGGACTGCAGAATCCCATGTATGACCAGGATAAAATAAAGCTCAACTAAGATAGGCTTTAGTTTTTTACTGATTTGGCACACTGAAATGTTTATGGAAAAATTACTGAGGTCCTATTAAATAGAGTTAAATTCTTCTGCTTTATAGAGAAAATTTATTGTTCTGTTGCAATGGCACTGAGCAGAATTTAGATGAAAAAAATCTCAAAAACATTACCCTGAGGAAAGTACCAGATAATCACCCAGTTAAACATGTGCTTTGTATCAGAGTTTAGCTACTTTACACATTAGTTTTCCAAGTATTTCTTAACTGCATTGGATAAATCATTAAAGTTGCACTCTGAGTGGCTGCAGAGATCACTTCTGTCAGGTTTACCACAATATATCACTTTGCTGTTGACTAAAAATAATTCCCATTCAATTGGCTTGTTTTAAGTGAATAATTCAGGTTTGTCTTTTCTATGTTCACATTTCATTGAAGCCCAGATTTCAGGAGGGACAGTGGGAATGTGCTCCAAAGGTGCTGAAGATCTTCTGTGTTTAGGTGTGGACAAACCAGGAAAAGGATTATGAACAGGAAGTCATTGCTTGTGTGGAAATACCTCATCCTACCCATTCTGTACAGCTTCCCTGCCCACCTCCCCTCCCTGGCAGTTTGCTTGGGGCTGGTGACTTTGCAGCTTTATTTGCTCCATGAGTTACTAAATCAGGGCAGAGCTGAGTGCTGTGAGGTGATTTTCCCATGGGAGACAGCTTTGTTCCCACAGGGACAGATCCTGCCTCCTTCATGCCACCACAAGAAAGTGAACCTGGATCAAAATCTAATTTAAAAGGGAAAAAGATGAAGGCTGTGCTGTTATTAAAGGCAAATCCCTGCAGATCCCTGGGAATAGAGCTGTTGTCTAATGGAAGCTGCTAATAAACCGAAAAAGCCACGTAAAGGGAAACAATCCATTATTTATATGACAGGTAAACCACACAAAGACTCCTGATCAAGTTAACATTCCAGGCCAGGTACTTGCTTTTCTAATCTTCAAAAAGTCTAATAAATAGTCAGCCAGAGGTTTGTTTTTATTCAGTGTGTTTGTTAGCTACAGGAGCACCTGCCATTTCCCAAGGAGTTGTGCTCTGCATGATTTAGCTGCTGCTGGATTGTTTGGCAACATTCCTTCTCAAAGAGGCTACTGGCAATAAATTAGTGCTTTTCATGATTTAGACATTTTTAAGTGTTTCTAATCTTCCTCCCTGCCACCTTTTATTGTCAACAAATTCAGTATTTGTT
Organism: Notiomystis cincta; assembly: GCA_013398075.1. NCBI lineage: Eukaryota > Metazoa > Chordata > Aves > Passeriformes > Notiomystidae > Notiomystis > Notiomystis cincta. The sequence goes on along the minus strand of VZRX01008680.1, from coordinate 4,100 downwards.
GCACTGTCAACGATCTGGTGTTTTCTTTCTCTGTTGTTGTGCATTCTGTGTTTTACAGGAATGTTTAGTTGCTCTTCATGTGACACTCTAATAATACCTTTTGTGGCTAGATGTGGCACACCTCTCAAGATCTCAAAATGTTTTGTAAACTTTCATTAACTCCCTAATTCCACAAGCTGTAATGTCAGGCTAGATCTTTAAGCCATTTTTTTCTAAGTGCTCTTGAGGCATCTGCACTCAGATTGATAAATTTGGGTGGAAAAAAACTCAGCCACCCAGTTAAGTGTTTGTGATCTCAGCCTTCTGTATGCAAACATAATGTAAAATATAAATGTAAAACTGAGATTTTTTAACAACTTGTTTTTCAGGGGTTTTCTTGAATCTGATCTGTGTGGGGCAAGTTTGTATTTTTGATTACTCACTCGTGGGGCTTCTACATAGACTTGGGCTACTTTTTATAAGAGACAAATTCATAGCTGGAGGGGAGAAGTGAAAAAGCAGAAGGATTGGAAGCAAAAATAAGAGGGCAAACAAAACCATAATAACACTTAAAATGGAAAAATACTGTAACTTTTAAGCTATTGTACCTGAGGAGCTCATAAGATTTAAATACATTAAGAATAATAAATTATTTTCTGTGATAGCAAAAATATTTTCTCCCTGGCAAATATCCCTGGTTTAAAGTGCAGATTTATTGTAGAGTGGTTTCATAGTAGCTCCAAACTGTGAGGTTTTTCTCCTTGAACCTCTAAGCTCTGTGTGATTTAGTGCTGGGGGAAGAGATCACTGTTTAATTAATTTTTTAAATAAGCAAATGTTAAATTTAGAGAGACAAAAATTTCTTCATTCAAGCTCTTTAAGAATGAGCTGTCATGTCAATTAAAACACTGAAACCAAAGCAGAGGTAGAAGTTGTTTGGAGTTTGGGGCTACAGCTAATTTAATCCCATGTGTTTAGTTTAGGGGAAAAAAAGGCACTAACAGCTTAATTTACATCTAATTCCTCCTGCTGTAATGGAAAAGAATTGCTGCCAACAGAGCAGCACTCAGGAACAAGATGCCAACAATTAACCAGTCCACCCCATGCAAATCACAGGACCTGAAAGTGCCTCCAACAAACACCCAGAACCTCAGGTGCTCTGAACTGTGTGGTGTGGACCAAATAATTTTCTATTCCTTCTAGAAACTGCAGGTCTCACACCCCCCATATTTCCTAGGTCTGCTTTGTATTTTCCTGTGCAGCCAGGCTGGCTGTGCTTGTATTGCACCAGCTCTGCTGTGGTGATGAAAAATAAGAACAGAGACATCAGACTTCCACATGCAAACATGGAATAAAAAGGTCCATTTACAGACACCCAGTCCTGAGGTTGCAAACATATCCATAACTGCACAGAGCCATGTGGTGAAAACACAACATATGGCAATGCAATCATGACAGTAAATAAAAGTAATTCTCTGTGTCAGCAGCAGGAGAGGAGCCACCACACGTCACCCATTTTTGTCTCACACCAGAAAGGCTGAAGAAGATAAAGGCAGCTGCAATGGGAAGTGGTGGACTAAGAGGATCCAGTGACAAATTTCCTTCTTCCATTTCAGACACAGAAGATTTTTTTGATCTTTCCTGATCTTTTCTGTCTGAGACCAGAGTCTTTTTTCAGCTGGGGTTGGGGCACATCCATGACTTCCCTGTGGGAGCCAAGGAGGACGATTTTTGAAGGTGTGTGATGGAAATTGTCCCAAGTCCCACCACTCCACATGGGGTTGCACAAGAGGGGAAGAGCCCTTGAGCCCTGAGAAAAACTCCAATGACACCTCTTCCATCAATCCATGGTGCTCCATTCCTTCTTTTCAGGAGATCCAAAGACCACATCTGGTCTTCAGCCACAGCCCACATCTTACAGGTCAGAGCCCACGAGGTGGAGTTGGGTTTGACCTCAGAAGAACAAGGCTTTTCACCCTACAACCATTTTACTACTGAAAACCATTGGCTTCTCTGCTCCCAGCAGGCACAGGCTGGTTTTGTGTCTTCCTCACTCCACAAAGATTTCCAGAAATGGGTGCCTGACATTAAAATCTTCAAACCCACTCTAACTATATATATGACTCTCCTGGATTTTTGAGAGTAGATTGCTGTTGGTTTTCACTGTGACTCAATCAACTCTGATTAATTATGAAGCTTTACAGTGGGATTTTAAGAGTTTGTGTTCAGAACTCCAGTTCTGCTTCCAAGGAGCTCCACAGACCATCATTTAAGCAGGACCATCTATGGGGTCTAAGTAAAATCCAGTCATGAAGGCCAGTAGATACCCCAAACAAATTGGAGCTGACAGATGTTTTCACCAGGGCTGAATTTTTACCAAAGGGTTTAGGTAGAAATAAATCACCTCATCCTGAGAGAAATGAGTTAAGTATGAAAGGATTAAAGTGACCCTGAAAACTCAGAGGAAAAGTAAAGAAGCTTTCCATAAACCATCTTTTTTTGATACTCACTGGAGTATGGCACACGAGGGTTGGAACTCCCTAAGGAGTGTCCTCTCCTCCCTCTGTGCAGGGAGCTGAATTTAGGGCAGTCTGCACTGCTGTGTGAACCCAGGTCTATGGGATAGGATGGGATGGAAATTGAGAGGTCTGCAACACTCTCCCTACAGCAGAGACCTAAGTGGAGTCAGCATTTTGTGGGTCACAAGGGCCACATTAATTGGTCTTGCACAAGAGTCAGGACTACCTGCAGAAAGGTGTTAGTCAGAGGAGATGCTCTGCAGCAGCTGACATCAGGTTAACCTCTGCACTCACAAATAAGCTTTTAATTAGCTAAAAAACGAGCATTCCCAGGCCATGGGCTTCCCAGATAATCTCTCTTTCAAGACACAGTTGAGCTGGCAGTGTGGCAGACGGGAGGAAAGGCACAGAGGACAAGAAGAGACCAGAGGCAGAGGTCCAGGCTTGTTGGTGTTTGTGCAGCTCAGCGCTGGCTTAGTGGTGGACCTGGCAGTGTCGATGATCTTCGAGGTCTTTCCCAACCCTAATTACTCTGTGGTTCCACGGTTCTTTCCCCGAATGCTGTCTCAGCCCCCTTCCCTAACCGTGCCAGCGAATCCTCACACCTATCTATAGATGGCAGCAGCTTTCCAAATCAGCTGCAGGTGCTGGTGAACCGAGATGGGCTCTGGCTCCCCACGCCAGAAGTGTTTCACTGCATGAAACAGGCAACAAACTGCACGTGGATTTAATGGTTCGTACAAAGAACTTCACTCCTGAGGCGGGGTGGAGGGGGAATATATATATATATTATATTTTTTTGTGTGCTTCTGAAAAGGTTTGGATTGACAGCAGAGACACACATGGGGGTGGAGGAGGCAGTTGGGGGAAGTGGGTGGATTTCTTTTTGCTGCCAGCTCAGAAATAGTAAAAAAAAAAAAAGAAAGAAAAAAAACCTGTAAACCCTGACTGTGTTTTTTGCTGGCTCTTAACATATGTCAGGCTCTTATCATTTCAGAGCAGCTGGCAAGTTCATGCAGAACCACCAGGCGGCCCAACGTGGCCAGTAATCAGTTAAGTACAGATGTCCAAATAGATGTAACTTCCATTAAACTTTAAATAAAGATAATTTATGCTGAGTAAACAGACGAGTGAGCACATTTGCCCAAATACAGATGGCACTACCTGATAGCAGTGCATTAGAAGGGTCATTAAACAGGGAGGTTCAATAACATAGTACTCAAAGATGGTCTTCTGCAAGGAAAAATAGCTGAGATCAGGGGTATAAAGTCTACCTCTGCATTTATTTTTTTTTTTTTTTGCCTCTGCTTCTTTTTAAGTAGCTTGGCAAGTTTGGAGTCTAAATGGGGCATAAAGAGAAATATACTTTCTCCTGGAGGAACATCATTGCACCTGTCCATGAAAAAAAAATTAAAAAGGCATTGTAATCTGTCTCACTTGGAAAGAGGAATAATTGTCCTCAGTTGGAGGGAGGAGAAATTTCTGAGGATGAAGGTTTTAATCCAAGGCCTGATGACTTTAGGGAGGGACTTCCCCTGCAAGGGGCTTTGCCTTTGCCCTGCATCCTCAAGGGAAGGATGGCTCCTTCCTTCCTTCCTTCCT
>VZRX01008669.1:0-15274 GCA_013398075.1 Notiomystis cincta | reverse complement strand
GATCCCTGAGCACCCCCATCCCTGAGCACCCCCATCCCGGAGCATGAGCACCCCCATCCCTCAGCACCCTGATCCATGAGCACCCCCGCCCAGCTTGCCTTCAGCAGCCGCTCGGGGCTGAGGGGCCGATCGGCCGCGCAGCCTGGAGCCCCTCGGGGATTTTGCCCTTCTCACATCCCGGTGCGGGCGAGAGTCTCCGCTGTTTTCTTATCAGCAGAGTGCTGTGCTCTAATTAGCAGCTTCAGAGGAGGATTTTAACTGTCTGGGTGATGGGATGAAATAGCTGAACTCATTTATGTATTCTGCTTGTACGTACAGCTTGGCCTCCTTGGATCTCTGCATGCTTTCCTGGTGGATCCCCAGGGTGAGGTTGGCTATCTCAGCCTGAGGCAGATTCAGAGAAACCTTTCTCATGCCCCTTCTTACACAGCAGTGGTATTGGTCTTAATCACTTATCCTGGTTTAGGGCTAATGACACAGGATAAGTGCAGGTGCTGTTCTGGTTCTTGAACATAGTCAACTTTTTTCTTGGTTTTGAGAGCAGCAGCTCCCACAAAGCTTGGTTTATTGAACCATTTGAAGGGTGTCAGTCATCTGGACTGATGGATGCCAAGTTTAAATTCATGTATGTGGCACTTCAGCACTTGGAAGATGCAGAAAGCAAATCTGCAAATGAAAGGATTAGAGGCTTGTGGTTTTATTTGGTTGAGGGAGGTCTTTGATTTTGGCTTTTGGTTTTTTTTGTTTTATTTTTTTCCCCTGTGCTGCCTGTGGATTGCTTAAGCAATTATTACTAATAATTATTAGTAATTATTAATAATTTTCCAACTGGTATATTACTGCTCCAGGAGTAGTTTTGGGTGTTATGTGTTATGCTTATTTGCATCTTATGATATTGTTGCATTTGAGTTTTCATGAGGATCATTTACCATCTGTTGAGTAACAACATTGCAGAGTCTTGAAGCAGAATGTAACAGCTTTTAACTGAAAGACACATAATAAAAGCTACACAGAAAGGGGAATCAAGTGCTCTTCCAACACAACAGCAGTAATCCTGTCTACTAAAATTCAGTATTGTTTTAATAAAAGATAAGAGAGAATCTGGTTTTGGATGAGGCAGAACATCATTAGGCCAAGAGAAATATTGTATGCCATTGAATGTCAATTTAAATTCTGTTATGAAAAGGTCTGTGTAAAGTGTTTGTTGTTTATCTTCATTAGTAACATCAATGTTTCTACTACTGGACCTAAGAAAGTATGGGAATTAAAACTGCCAGCTGCCATTTGTTTACTAGGGCAAGAACTGCCTCTTTGCTGGAAACTTGCATAATAGTTTCTGATAGAGGTCTGACTCAGGTTATTGTCTGACACCACTGTCCATTTCATCTACTTATAACAAAATACTTCTTGACTGCTTATAAGGTTGTGGGTGTCAGGAGGAGCTTTTTGATCCAGGATATGGTTGGGCTAGGCCAGAGAAGTGCAAAGCCTACAGCTTGTGTTATGTTTTGGTGGTGTAACACACCTGCACTGGGACATGCTTCTGGGGGAAGATCCACAGAGAGCTCTGGGAGCAGCAAAGTTGTTGTCAGGGAAGGTGCTGTGAGTTGGAGCTGTGTAATTGTCACTTGGGGTTTCAGAGAGGTGCTTTGGCTCAGGTGGAGGCTGCAGGCTGCTCATCCCACAGATTGTCTCTGGAGCAAAGCAGGGAGGTGACAAAAGAGCAGCAGATGGTCCCAGGGAGGAGTTTAAGAAAGCAGCTGTACAGTGCTGGTTAGCATGAATGGCAGTAGGCACTGGGGACCTAACCAGCCTGTTGTAGGCTTTCAGCTGTTGATTTATCTCCTCTTATTTTCATGCATAAGATGACAATGTGTTACTTCGAATGATCTTACAGAGAAATCATAATGTCAGTGTCTGGTCTCCTGTTGCCATTTTGTGGTGGACAGCTTGGCAAATTTGATTTGTTACTGTAGGGGCAACAGCTGGAGAAGATTTGTCCTTTCTCTGTCTATCAAAAGAAATATAAAAATATGATTTAAGAGCTATGTCTAGTGGGTTATGAAGAAAACCTCCCTAGCCTACTTAAACTTGTCTTGAAGTTGGCAGGTGCACTTGGGTCACTCAGAGCTTGTTATTGCCAGTCACTCCTGATCCTCAAAATGGGTACCTGGTGTTTTTTAATTCTCTTTTTCTCTTTGAACATCAAAGTGAGCACCACCCTGTCTGTTTGCTCTGTTTGTTTGTATTCTAAATAAAGCTTTTAGGTACCCTAGAATTAGTTTTTATGCCTGTCGAAGAATTTCACCTCTGGCAGTGTCAGAGGTACTACTTCTATGAAGAAGCAGCATAAAAAGTTTGTTATCTTGGCTACAAAAGCTGTAATGAGTTCCACATAAGATCACCCTGACTGTGGTGACTGACATTTCTTTTGCTGTCTTTTCTGTGTAGCTGCAGAGCAGGTTCTAGAATAACTCAACAAGTTACTTCCTTGAAAATCATTGTTTTGTTCCAAGAAAATATTGTTAGGTCATAAAACTGAGGAGACAGTACTGATGATAATGATTTCCTAATTTGCATCATCATGTGCTTTGTGATAATCCAGACAAGAGAAATGAGCAGATTTATAAATTCATATGACAGGGTTTTAATGGGATCCTAATCATGCACTTACTTTTCTCACAGTTCACTGATAGTCAGTGGTATTAGCAATAAGGATCCACAGCTTGAAAGCAATTTTCTTGAAAACTTAATACCCTTAACAGTAGGTGTTGTCCAATAAAAAATCTTGTAGTCATTCAGCACAAAGAGTTAAACTTATATTTTATGGTCTCCTTGACACTTCAAAAAAAACCCCCAAAACCAAGCCTAAAAACAGTTGAAATTAATTTAAATTTAAATACCTACACCTCTGACTTTCAAACTTAAAGATTTGATCTTTTAAAGTCAGTGAGTGAAAACCTGAGTACATTAGATTTAATGTGTTGTCCTTGATTTCAGCTAAATGGAAACTTTCAGATAAACCATTTACTTCCAAAAATGTATATGAAAACCTGATCCTTAGTTTCAGTTATAAAAATAAAATTTTTACTTATAGGCTATATTCCAAAGAATTTGATAAACAAGGCAAGTCTTTCTTGAAAGCAAGGATGAAAGAAAAAGTAATGATAAAATATATTTATTTTAAACCCCTTATGGATCCTTAATGAACTGTTAGTGATGCCCCTGTATGATTTTAAAGTTGCTAGGATTTTCTTCTCTCTTTGCACTGGAAATATTTTAATGTTAAATATTTTCAGTCAATAGTTTGATTATCTATTTAATTATCTCTGTGGTGATTCGCTGTATTAAGAAGGCCATAACATGCATCCCACATCTGAGTCTCAAAACAGACACTTAGTTTCTGTTCTTTGTGAGGTTTCAGCAAGAGTTTCTTAGAGGCAGCAGTTGTTTGGCAGTTCAGTTCCTCGTGGTTATGACCACAGAGGTACAGGGCACGAAAGCATTTGGAGGATGTGGTAATTTTCCATACCAGCTTGCTGAACCATTTAATGAGTAGTCTGTGTATTTTTCTATGTATTACTTAAGTAAAGATTCAGCTTCTGTAGCCAAAAGAATTTGCAAAAGCCATGTGAAGACTGTGTTCAGTTTTGTGGTTGTTATTTAAAACAGTATTTTAAGATTGGAACTTCCACTCATTTACAATTTGTTTTTTATATTAACCTAACTCCCACATTCCTCTCAGTAGCTGTTTTATTACCTTTCTTTGGTGCAAGATGCTTGTTGCCTAACACAAAATTGCTTTTCTTTGCTGACTTTTTGCATCTTTTCAGACTAGTTTTATTTCCGAAATAGCCTTCAGTGGTTTTCTGGTTTATATTGATTTTTATGGATATGTATATTTATTCCTTTAACCTTCTGGAAAATTGCAGTGGGAGCAGTTTACTTCACATCTGTTGTTTTAAAGCAACTCCTTATTCATTGTTTTCTGGAACACCCATAACTTACTTGAACTGTTATGATAATGGGAGATTTGAAAGCTCATTTTTTCATTTACTTCATCTGGAAATTGTGATGAGAAATGTTACTAGAGTTTGCTTAGCTGTGGGCTGTGCAAGCCATTTTAAATGTGGATGGATGATTCGTTTTGTTTTGGCCAAGTTTGACTTACTGGGGTTCTCCTGAAGTGCAGGGATCTGTGGCAATGTCAGCAAATGTAAAGTATGTGTGCTTGAGATGAAGCTGGCTGGCTGGGGATGAGTGAAAGAGGGCAAAAAGTGGGGGGAGAAGGAGGCACTCCTGTGGGTCTGTGTTTTGCTCTGGATTTGGGGACGTGAAAAATAAAAATACTTAGTATTTGTTAGCTTATCACGGGCATCAACCACACTTCAGTGCATACCTTGATGACAGTCAGGGGTTAGAACTCATTCATTTTGGCAGCCTCTGGCTGAGGCAGCCATGAGGTCATTTGTTGAGTTCTCTGCAACTACTTCTGTGAGATTCTTTCCTAGTGTTTCTCACAGCCCCTGGAAACTGTATGACAGGTTGTTTATGTTGGTGTTGTTCAGTTGTTTTAATTTATTAATTGCAATTGCCAGTCCCTTAAGATGGTGGTGGTTCTAAACAAGTATTTCAACACAAGTGTTTATTGATGTTCTGCAGAAGTCAGTGGAATTCCCCTCATCTGTGTGACCTGCTCATCTTGTTCTGGCTAATTTTGCAGCCCAGAATGTATCATCCTTCTCCTGTGAGGAGGCTGTTCACCTTGCTGAGTTACAGGTTCTGTCCCCAGGAGAGCTCTGATAGTGGTGGTTCTGTCAGGGGGCAGAGCTGAAGCAGCAGCCCCTTGTGATCCTGCCACTGGCCTGGTATCTCTACAAAATGCATTGTCTCCTGTTGTGCAGGAGTGTAGATCGCTTTCTTTTTTACTGTAATTTGCTTTCTCATGCATTTCTTGACAATGAGGAAAACTCTGAAATTTCCTGGAGTTACTTGAGATTGTGATTCTCGGCGTCTGGGAGGGTGTAGTGCTCTTGGCAGGAATTTCTCTGCACTTGTTCAGCCAGCACCAGCTACCGCAGTACAAAGAAGGCAGAGCAAATGTAGTGTTGGGTTGGTTCAGTGGCATTATGGAAACAACATCTCTGTCTAGTACTGAACATTTTGTTCTTTACCTGAGCTTTTGGTACTGTATAAACAAAAACATTTTCCTTATCAGTTGTATTATACTATGTTAGTTAAAAATAAAATCTAAATATGTACAGATCAGCTTTTTTGATTGACATTATGCTTAGGCAATAAAACTTAGGGAATTACTTGTTTAAGGCTAGTCCAAAAACTTTATACCTGCTACTGTGTAAATCAGGCAAACAAAAATAATAAAGATCAGAAACACATTCTGCACTCACATTCACTGGATTTTCTATTCAGTTGTGTCTTTTGGGGAGAGTCTGTGAGAGAAAAGAGCTCATCATAGGAACTTGATGTTGTTATAAGCCACAGATTGTTGTTTATCTGGAAGAGGAGGGAGCCTGCTGAAAGGGCTTACATTGAAGCTGTAAAATGACTCTTGCAAATATCTTTTTGCAGTAACAGATCAAGCCTTTGTGACCCTTGCTACTGATGATGTGTACTGCCAAGGTGCCCTCGTTCTCGGACAGTCCCTGAGGAACCATAAGACATCCAGAAAATTGGCAGTTCTGATTACCCCTGAGGTTTCCAGTGGGATGAGGTAAGTACTAGTATGTATTTGGAGATTTAAATTGTGGAAGAATAAGCAACAGCATGTAAGATTTTGATAGGTTTCCTGTGGATTTCGCAGCATTATGCCTGGAGCTTCCCCCTCGGCTAGTGATTTTTAAGGAGTCTCAAATAACATCTATGGTAAGCTCCAAAGCCCTATAAGAATTCACTTGCAGGAGTGGAGCTTGTGGCTGGAATTTGCCTCATAATTGAGAACTTAAGCTGAAAATTTCAAACTGAAGTTTTGTTGTCTTGAACTCCTGTTGTTTTTTCCCCCAGTTTTTTCTCTCTGAGAAAGAGTGAGATACACAACCACCTGTGACATCAGGACTCTCCATAAACCTAAGAGCTCAGTTTCACAGGACTAATCTTCTTAAAATATTTGTGCACAGCTATTATGATAAGAAATTAGTTTCCTTTTGCATTTTTGTATAAACCACCTGGCAGTTTGTGTTGTGATTCTACAGGCACTGCAGAAGAGCATTTACAGAAATCTTATTAAGTCTGAACTCAAGCCCTGTTATTTGGAGGACTGTGACACTTCTTAAAAGGCACAAGCCATGCCATAGCAACTTAAACTCTTAGTTCTGCTGTGTCTTAGGAAGTGTGAAAACTGCTTTCTGTATGCTAGTGAATGTATTTGCAATGCATCTGGCTCAAGAAACATATTTTCACATTTTTGCTATGACTGGTTGCACAAAAATCTGTTTTTACAGACTTTTGAGATATGGACATTGTCAGAACACTGTAAACTTCCTGAGGGAATACTGAATCTGTTTGATGCATGGGTCAATACTAAGTCTGTCATTCTTTTAATGCCTGTTCAGTGGGAAGAAAAACCTTTTTAATATAGATTTTAAATCAAGGACAGCATTAAAAAAAATAGTAGATGACTGAAATGTACTTGTAATAACCTGTACTTCACTTAGTTCTTTCCCAGTTAATTCCTGTTCCTTGAAGATCAGGCAGGCAAAAGCTAATGACCCTGAACTGTAGATTTCAATCAGCACAGGATTTTCTTTTTCTGTTTGTAAGACATTAAGGACTTTGATTATAATACTGTAGTGTAAAAAAATAAGCTGTGTTTAAAAGACTTTTTTTTCTTTCTTTTTGAAGGGAACTTACCTACTTTGGTGTTACCTATAGAGTTCCCATGAAATGCATGCATTGAAAAAACATGTTTAACTGAAAGTCTCATTTGAGATGCCACATAGCAGTGAGAAGCTATATATGGTGAGCAGGTGTATAAGAACCTTATAAAAGGTGCAGTTTTGAAGCTGTGTTTACTTGGGCACAAAAAGTGTGCTGGCAGTGCATGTAAAGTGCAGAGGGAACACGGTATGGTGCTTTCTTTGGGATCAGTTGTGCAGGATGAAAGGATGATGTTTTAATTTTTGTTGGTGTTTCTATAGGAGAGAAGTGACTAAGATAAGGATTGTTTTCTCCATACAGCAGCTGTTGCTTTTGAGATGTGCTGGCCCCCACAGGGGAACAGACAATGTTTCATGGCCTGATAGCTGCCACTTCAGCAGGCTGTTTGCAAGGACTTTTCCCTCTGACTTCTTGCTCTAACCAGTCAGTCTAGCTGTGGTTATTGCCATAACTGATGTGCAGCTGTGTGTCACTGTTTTCATGCCTGAAATGAGCTCTGCTGAACTTGTCTAAATTCCCTGCCCTCTCTCCACTGTGCCCCTGGCAGGTCAGTGCTCAGCAGTGTGTTTGATGAGGTGCTCGAGGTGGGTGTGCTCGACAGCGCTGACCCGGCCCATTTGGCTCTGATGCAGAGGCCAGAACTGGGCATCACCTTCACTAAGCTTCACTGCTGGACTCTCACCCATTACAGCAAATGTGTCTTCATGGATGCAGACACTTTGGTGAGTGGAGTGGGAGCCATGGGAACATTTGTGTCCATCTCTGAGCGTGGGATGCTCCCTTGTCAGGCAGCCTACAGCCCTGTGAAGTGACCAGACAGGGTCACAGTTGTGCTGGCTGCATAAAAATAATTTCACTTTGGACAGTAGCCTAGGACTGTCCTCAAAAGAGATCACAAACTCACTCTATGCACTGGGTCTTCTGACAGAAGTTTAAAACAAATCTCTCTCACACATACTTTTGTTTGGAATTATTCTGGTCAGGAAGCCTTTAAAATGGGAAAAAAAATCCCAGACACATTTTTTCTTTTTAAAGTTTTTAGATGTATAGAGATAAAAATGGCCACAATTTTGGCAAGGACAATCATGTCAACCTTCCCTTGTGCTCAGTTTGGAAGACTTGGAACGCATTTAAATTTAATGGGATTGCATTTGAATTAGAAACCAAATTAAGTTATTCTTCTTGAGGAGGAAGGCTTATGATTTCTTGCTTTACGTTGAAGTTAAAGGTGAAAGGCAAATTTTTGTCTTTGATTTACATTGAATTAGGTAATCTTACATCTAAAAAAACTTTCTTCTGGTTTTCACAGTGGCTCAGTTATAGGTGGGGTCCTGACTTCCAGTGACTACACAGCTGTCTTTCCACAAACTTTAAAAGTTATCTGGGCCTTAACCTGATTGATTTTCCCACTTCCTTGTGAAGCTTAAAAGAAAAAAGAAAAGCAAATCTCTGAATTTAAGTTACACTGGAAAACCAGTAGCAGGAGACAGTTTTTCCAGTACCCCTTTAGTCAGTCTGTTGCTTACTAAAACGATTTAGATTCCCAATTTTCATTCAGTTCAGTTGTAGTTATCAAAAATAATGGACTATGGAAAGGTGAGTTACAGAAGGAAATTGTATGTTTTCATGCTATAGTATTTAAAGGAACCTTGGATGATCTCCAAGGTACATGAAATAATATCACAGGCTTTGCATTTTATCAGAGAAATGATGGAGAACCTCAATTAATGTTGCCTTATTATATTAGAAATAGGGATTCTGACCCCTACCATATTTTACAATGCCACTGCTTTTATGCTCTGGAGGCCATACACTAGGCCAAACTAGCAATTTACTCCATTGGTACCAATTTGACAATGCATGTTCTAGACAAACATTCACTCTTACATTTTTTTCCCCTTTCCTACTCTCCCTAAGGTACTTTGCAATGTTGATGAGCTGTTTGATCGAGAAGAGTTTTCAGCAGCTCCTGATTCTGGCTGGCCTGACTGCTTCAATAGTGGTGTGTTTGTGTTCCAGCCCTCCTTGCAGACGTACAACCTGCTGCTCCAGTTTGCTGCTGAACATGGCAGCTTTGATGGTAAGGGATGAAGTGCAAGACACAGTTTCCATGCTATCAGGCAGAATAGAGGAAGGCAGCAGTTCCCTGGGCTTTATGCAGGTGTACCTTATGAGAAATCAAGGTGCAGAACTTTGCCTCTTACACTGTATTTAAGACCCTGTGCCTTACTCTGAACTGTGCTTCCCAGCAAAGGGCAGTGAAGGGACATTGAGCCTTGCTCAGTAAGTTCTGATTTTGCTGTCTGGCTTAGGAGAGAGAAATACAGCTGATCTTCAGCCTTCTGCTCTGAGGGAGACCAAACACTACTCCTTTCTTCATGTATTACAGTGGGACTTCATTTACACTGAACTTGCCTCATAGTGAATCAAGTGTTATTCACTTCTACATATGGCCATATTCTCAAGTCCAAGCTGCAGTCCCATGAACACACCAATCTTAATCCCAGCCTCTCTCCCATCCTTGGATGTGAAATTTGATTACAAATTTGACTGTACACGTTATGGTACTACTGTTTTATGTGTTCTTTAGGAGGTGATCAAGGCTTGTTGAACAGCTTCTTCAGCAACTGGGCAACAGCAGATATTGGCAAACACTTGCCTTTCCTCTATAACTTAAGCAGCAGCTCTGTGTACACCTATGTTCCTGCTTTCAATCAGTAAGTAACAACACTTCTGATTGACTGTAAACCTCTGTAGTTTGTTAATGACCATCCTTTTGTAAGAGAGAGTAATAATGGCATATTCTGTTGACTATAAATTACACTTTCACAAATGATCATATGTAGAAACCATGTAGTAGAAGCTTCAATGTAATGTGAATGTCTGGACACAGGGAGAGTTGGCTACATTGTCTTTTATGTTCTTTCAAAGAAGCTTCTTTCATTTTTGACAAAATGTAATTACTTTGGCATTAGTTCTGGCAGGTTTACTTTTAAACTTGTCCTTTTGTTCTCGAGTAATTTCTTAGAGAGACTGTTGGCATTGCTTAAATTTTTTGAGCCGTTCCTTAGGTTCTTCAATGAAATGAAATTTGTGCCACTAATTACATGGCTCCAGACAATGCAGTTAAGACACTTTTGTGGTAAAAGGCAAGTTGGATTTAGGGTGTCATGAATTTCTCCTCCAGTTGCACAACACACCCTTACTTGAAGATGAACTTAGGCCGATGTATTTATTAGTAACTTTTAATATGGGATCAGTAATAATTTTGGTGATTAAATATTTGGAGTGATATGTATTTGTCTGTGAACAGAGCATGAAGGAGGACTGGAAATAGTATTGCATGAGCCTGTCAGTTTCCTTCATGAACTTTTCTACTAGAATCAGCAGCTGGAAGCAAATGGCAATGCAACTTTTTGTTTTCTGTATGTTAAGCAAGATGAAGTAAACCAGGAAGATAGAAAAAAAATATTAACATACATCATCTCAAATGTGTTGCTGTTGCAAAATGTTAAATTACCTCACCTGTGAGTGGGCATGTTTCTCCTAGAAGTCTAAATAAGCTAAAAAAATATTTTATGTATAGACCTGTATGTTTGATCTCTACAGTTTTGGTAGAGATGCCAAAGTTGTTCACTTCTTGGGAGCAACAAAGCCCTGGAACTACAAATACAACCTTCAGACAAAGAGAGTTATACAGGATGGCACCACCTCTGGATCTTTTCATCAACTGTCATTTCTTACCCTCTGGTGGAATATATACAGTGCCAGTGTATTGCCTTTGTTGGAAAAACTTCAAAGAATGGAAGACTCAGAATCTGAGGAACGCAAGGTAACTGATAAGGAGTTAGTGGGAAGATGTTGGAATCAAACCCAAAAATTCTGAAAATTCTGTGTTTGCTAGAAAAAGAAATTATATGATGTGATGGGCTGATCCTGGCTGGATTCCAGGTGTCCACCAAAGCCACTCTATTGTTCTCATCCTAAGCTGGACAGGGGAGAGAAAATATAAGGAAAGGCTCATGGGTCTGGATAAGGACAGGGAGAGATCTCTCACCAAGTACCATCAAAGATGAAACAGGCTCAACATCGGGAAATTAATCACATTTATTACTAATCGAATCAGAGTAGAGTAATGAGATAAAATCCCAAATTTGGAACACCTATCCTCATCCTTCACTTCTTCCTGGGTTCAACTTTACTCCCTGTTTTCTCTAACTCTTCCCCCCAGTGGCACATAGCGTTGGGGAATGAGGACTCTGGTCAGTCCATAACCTGTTGTCTCTGCTGCTGGTTCCTCCTCAGGGGTTGGATTCCCCACACTCTTTCCCTGCTCCAGTGTGGAGTCCCTCCCATGGGGGACAGTCCTCCATGGACTTTTCCATCATGAGTCCTTCCCATGAGCTGCAGTTCTTCATGAACTGCTCCAGTGAAGACTTCCCTTCTGTGAGATGCAGTCCCTCAGGAATAGCCTGTCCCAATGTGGGTTCCCCATGGGGTCACAACTCCTGCCAGCAAACCTGCTCCACTGCAGGCTCCTCTCTTCATGGGTCCAGAGGTCCTCCATCACAGGCTTCCCATGGGGTTACAGCCTCCTTCACACATCAGCCTGCTGTGGCATGGGGTCCACCACGGGGTGCAGGTGGATCTTTGCTCCACCATGGATCTCCGTGGGCTGCAGAAGGACATCCTGATGCACCGTGGGCTGCAGGGTTATCTCTGCTCTGGCACCTGGAGCACCTCCTGCCCTTCCTTCTCCAGTGACCCTGGTGTCTGCAGGGTTGCTGCTTGCACATATTCCCACTCCTCTGTCTGCAGTTGTCCAGTTGCAAGGCAACCTTCCTCCTCCTTAAATCTCTCATCCCAAAGGTGCTACCACCATCATTGTTGGGCTTGGCCTTGGCCAGGGACAGGTCCATTTTGGAGCCGGCTGACGTTGGCTCCATTGGGCTTGGGGGAAGCTTCTAGCAACTTCTCACAGAAGCTACTCCTGTAATCACCCTCCTACCAACACCTGTCCATGCAATCCCAGTATGTGTGGGAAAACTTAGTATCTGTTGGTTGGTAGTAGCACTGATTGCTTATAGAAATGTCCAAAGTAGCCATTTAGGAAGGATTTCTAGCATTATCTGCTTTCCCAAGGTATCCTGCAGCTGTCTTCTTAATTGATAAAGTTTTTGTGATAATGTCTGTGCATACAGAAATATGGTACAAATTAGCCAGAGAAGGGATAATCTGGTCATTAATCAGATTTTTGTTTTTCTTGAAGCTAAATTGATACAGACCATCAAACTAGCTCTTGAACTGCAATAAAATTAACTTTTTCAGAACTACATTACAACTTGTTTTGTGAGGGTCATAGCAAATAAATCAGGTTTGCAAAAGCAGTGTTAATTGCATTTAGGATGTTATATACAATACTCCTATGTCATCAAACATTTACTGATCTCTTTATGTTTTTTTTTTTCTTCAAAGGAAATGTAGCAATGTGTGCTTTTCATGAATACAATAAAAAAAACCCCTGTTGATAAATAGATGATTTCTTAGAGACCAGTAGCATAAAGAAATGTGTAGAAGTACAATTTTTAATTTTCTATCCAGACATGACAAATTAGATCCTATTTATGCATATGTAAATATTTTCTTAATGTTTTGTAATATTAAATTATTAACATAATTGAACTAATTGCATAGTCCCATAAGATCAGTTGAATATTTACCATCAAAGCCTCAGAGAATAATTTGGCTTGTTAACCTTATGACAAATTGGAAAGCAGAGGAAGGAATGGGTAATATTTGATCTTATGCTTTAGCATGCTTTAATTTTTAAGGCAGTGCACATTAAAGAAATATTTCAGCTATGGTAAATGAAGGTGGAAATACCTGTTAGGTTTACCTCGTGATGCTGGTGTATGCATGAGTGCAAAAAAGCAAAAACCTAGACTGTAATATGCTCTGAATCTATGACCATGTGCTTTTTTTGCCTTTATTAAATTATTCCTTTAATGATGAAATCCCTCTAAGGAAGTGCAACTGTTGTAAATAAGTTACTACTTCCCTGAAAATTTGTATTTCAGTGGTGAGATGTTCTTGTTTTCATTAGCATGCTTTCAATGGAGTGGAAGTTACCCTGAAGAAGGTCAGTCCTTATGTGGCCAGTTCTCTGCAAGTGCCTGAGCTCCCAGAGCAGACAAATGAAGTCGATCCCACAGCACGCTCACACGAGGAACTCACTTTCAAAGCTGTGAGTGTCTTGTATATTATTATAGGCAGCAACAAAGTCAAATTATATACCAAAAGGGGATTCTTTCATTATGCTTCTGATCTGGAAAATTGTATCTTCAGTTTAGCTGTAGCTATTGAATTTTCTCACTAGCATTAAAAATAATCTAAAGACTATTTTCTTTAATCTTTAGTAATGCATGTATGATGTGTCTGGAAGTTGAAAGAGTTCGCTTTGCATTTTAGGAAGAGTTATTTATTCAAAGTTGTTAAGTACTTAATCATATGTAATATAAAAAACCTGCCACCAAAGTAATATTTCAAATACTAATACTTTTGTGAACTAATATATTTAAAACTAGAATCTTTTCTATCTTTCCTCTGTAGAATTTTTTTCCCACAAGTATTTACTCAGAAAACTGTTCCTCAAATTTCTGTAACTTGAGCAACAAGGAGAGTCTTGAAAAATCCACTAATGAATATTGCAGTCTTTCTGCTTCTTTTGTCACTTTCCTTGTATTTGTGTGTTTCTGTTGCACTGAATCTTCTTATTTTATGCAGGAATTAAGTTGAACATAATAGCATAATGCCTCTGCAGGTGTAAGTCAGTGTTACCTCATGGTACAACTGGGAGAAATAAAATTAGTGTTCTAATGTCATCTGCTATTGTAACTCATGAACTACACTCTAGAACAATGAAGACAACTTTTAAGAGGTTCTTCATTTCTTTAGACTATAGTTACTCTATAAAGTAAAACTGTAATTTTCCTCTCCCCTTCCCCCCCTTCCTTCCCCTTCTTCCCTTTCCCCTCCAAGTGTGAAGGGGCTGAAGAAAAATTGCAAACCTTCCAGTTCCATAACTGCAGAATAATTTATTTGCAAAGGATGTATTTTCTTGTATGCCTTATGCATCTGACTCCACTGGAAAGGCTCAAACCAAATAGGGACACATAATCAAGATATTTGTTTGGGGTAAAAAAATCATGGTACTCACCTAAAGTAGTTCCATTAAAATTTAAATTTCTATTAGTATTTTGATTACTATGATGGGTTTATCAGGAGACCATATTAATTGGAAAGTAGAAGGCTGCTTCTCTTCTTACTTAAGAATATCATCATTTTGCTTTTTGTTGCTCAGCTTCAATAGTCTTGTGGGATTGTTTTGGGGGAAAAGACTTTAGAATGAGGTCTGCCTACTCATTTATGTTTTGATATCTGTCAAAAGCAAATATTTGGGACAATATGTTTTGGGCAATCTATTTTACTTCTGGTTTGGAATGCATTGTTCAGTTCTTATTTCAAGCCCATAAAAAGCTCATGTGAGAGCAAGCTATTACCCTAAAATGAGATTTTTCTTGTTGAAGTTTGGCTTCATGAATGGTGAGAATCTGCTGTAAGCTCGCTTCCCAGGCTTTATGTGTAGTCACTGAAGAATAACAGCCACTTTGAACCTATTTTAGGATGAGATGAGCTGCCCTCTGGAGGTACTTATCCTAGATTGATTGTAGTTGGAGTTTTGATTCGATGCCATTTTTGATAGCTAAAGCTGGGTGACATGAATTTTCTCCTTGGTGATAATGTGCTTCCTTGCTTTCCTCCCATCCTTTGCTTTACCCTACCCCAAGACTGAAAGTGACTGTATTGTATTGTATGAATTCTCATGAAAAGGAAATTATGAGAAAATATTCTCCTAATAAAACCTCAGTGGCTGTATTTTAGCAACCCGTAAATGAAGTGGAACCAGGAGATTCTAACATCCATCTCTCTGAGCCTGACAGACCTTCAGAACAACCTGTATTTCAACCTGCATTTCAGGAAACCTCAGAAATGGTATGTGTCATTTTCTGCATTGAACTTCTATTGATAACTGCATGTGCATCTTTGCTGCCAACATAATTTTGGGAGAGCTCAACTAATTATACTGCAATGTGCAAATAAATTCCTTAATCTTTTAGCTGTGTAATTCCTTAACTGTTTCCTATTCTGGGGTATGGTCCCTTTCTAGTTTTCTTTTCAAAGCTTTGAGTTTTCACATGTGTGTTTTCCTGTGTTAACCTCCAAGTAATCAATGCACGGTGTTAATTTTAGTTCTCCAATTCTAATACAAGCAAAGCTGTTTGGGTATTTTATGTTTGTTTGTTCTGTTCTGTTTTGTTTT